>ML662331.1:1380675-1422606 GCA_007570785.1 Antilocapra americana | reverse complement strand
CTCCCCATCCCACACCTCTAGGTTGATACAGAGCCCCTGTTTGAGTTCCCTGAGACATAACAGCAAATTCCCATTGGCTGTCTATTTTATATATCATGATGTAAGTTTCCATGTTATTCTCTCCATACATCTCACCCTCTCCTCCCCTCTCTCCATGTCTATAAGTCTGTTCTCTATGTCTGTTTCTCCACTGCTACCCTGCAAGTTTCTCTTTCTCTCTCTTTCCTTCCTTCTTCTTCTCTCCTTCCTTCCCTCTCCTCTTCCTTCCTCTTTTTGTCTCACTGCTGCTGCTAAGTCGCTTCAGTTGTGTCTGACTCTTCAAGACCCCATGGACTGCAGCCCACCAGGCTCCTCCATCCATGGGATTTTCCAGGCAAGAGTACTGGAGTGGGGTGCCATTGCCTTCTTCTTCTTTTTATCTTACACATGTCCAATTATTCCTACACCATTTTGCCATTTGTTGAAAATGCTATCACTTATCCATTGAATTACCTTTGCATCTTTGTCATATATGTGTCAGTCTATTTCTGTACTCTCCATTGATTTGTATGTCTAACATTACAACAATACCACAAGTCTTAACCACTCTAACTTTAGAGTTAATCTTGAAATGAGGTAGTCATCCAACTTGTTCCTCTTTTACAAAGTTGTTTCTGTCTTCTGATTCCTTGTTTCTCCACACATCATTTTTAAATTGTGAAATTCAAATAATGTGTAGGCTATAGAAACTCATGGATTATTAACAGCAATACAAACAATGCAAATGTGTTTGTTTATACAAATTAAAATCCTTCTAAACCTAGTGAACCAATTAAAAGGGCATAGGAGAGAAAATTTAAGGAACTGTAAATCAAAGATATCTACACAATTGTAACAGAGAACCTCAGGGATCACAACTACTATCATAGATTCCAAAACTAAATATGTTTTTTGGCAAATTAATCTCTTCACTTGCATTGTATCTTGTTAAATATTTCTGGAAAATAGCTTTCTGTACAGTTTGGGGAAAAAGGAATTTCCAGATGCATAGTTACTAATAATATTTGATGTACTTTCCTCCCTACCTTGCCTCCTGGTTTCTATTTTTAATGAAAGTAAATGTATCCAAAATATGTTTGACATTTTCAAAGTATTAGAAATTTTGTAACTTCTCATGATGTGTGAACAACAACAGAAAGCTCATTTGATGCTTGCCTGGTAAAACAATTGTCACTTTGTACTATGATCTAGGTCATTGACCAGCAAATCAGGACCCATGGGCCTAATTCTAGCTTGTGCCTACTTTTGTAATTAAAGCTTTATTGGGATACAGCCATGCTAATTTGTTTATATATTATCTTTGGCTGCTTTCATGCCACAGGGGCAGAGCTGAGTAATTGTGACAGAGACCACATGGCCCACAGAGCCTAAAATATTTACTATCTGGCCCTTTACTGAAATGAATTTGTAGAGAAGCTTCGGGGTTAAGTAAGGAAAAGAGGATTGCAGAACTATTGTGGAGAAAAAATGAGGTTGTCTGGATATCGTTTACCAAGGACAGATATAAAGGATGGAAAAGTCTTTAGGGTCAAGCTCTAAAGAGTTTTGAACCCAAGATTAAGGGACACTGATTCTGTTATTAAGGCGATAAACAAAGACAAAGTTTCTAAGAGGCAAAGTAACAATCAAATGTGTGACTATAAAAGCAGTAACTTCTGAAATATGGATAAGGAAGTAAAAATATGCTATTACCGTTGTCTTAATGAGTCATTAAGGAGCCAGCAGGAATTTAAAGATATTTGTAAGACGAAATTGACAGAATATAATGGCTAATTGGTTGTGAGGTCAAGAAAGACAATGCTAACTTTGTTTGAGATTGTCCATCCCATTAACTGGAGCTAGGGCACCTTTGGATATGCTATTGAGTTGAGATATTTGTGAGAATTCTACGTGGAAGTGTCCATTTGGTAGCTGTAAATAGGAAAGTGAAGCTCAGGCAAAATAGTAGCTCTACCTCTGTCTTGGCCTTGCATTTTGCTATAAATTGATGAAAGCCAAGGTGGTGAGTTTAGCATTAGTAACAAAGTGAGAAAGTAATTTTAAAGTGGGACACTGATTCAAATATGGCAACAAATTGAGCACTGGCAGGGTTGTTACCACTGGAATAAAACAGGAGGTGAAGGAAACATTGCCTTACATGTAACACTTCAGCTCCTAATATTAGTTATCGTTTATTGTTCTGTTTTGAAAGAGATAAATTCTAAATTCTTCATGGATAACAAGGTAAAGGCAAGTTATGCATCTGTTCCTTGGATACTTGGATACTATAAAATCCAGATATGTGCTTTATTCCTGATTCAGTCAGAATTGCTATATTCCCTAGTAATGAATTATAATTTTAAACTTTATCCAGTGGTTTCATTAAAGAGATAAAATGCTTCTATCCTCAGCTTATCAACTCAGTCTATACTGATAATAAGAGTATCTGTATTGTTTTTCTTATAAAGACAATGGATTGTCCTTCACTGGTAGTTCTGTAAGGACCCTTTATTCTAGTGATTTTTAGAAGCTAGCATAAATTCAGTGTCAAAAGTGCAAAGGATTTTAAGCTTCATATAATGTTATTGTTAAAGTTTTAATTTGCATCAATTTAATTCTCTTGTCAGTTGTCACACCCTATTAAAGACGTACTTCATCATATGCTGAAGGAGCAAATTAAGTCTGAGGTACAAAATAATGTGGCTTTTTGGGAAAGGCTATCTATCCATGGGTCCAAATTCAGCCATATTGACTTCAATTCAGTTCAGTCACTAAATCCTGTCTGACACCTTGTGACCCCATGGACTGCAGCACTCCAGGCCTTCCTGACAATCAGCAACTCCCAGAGTTTACTCAAACTCGTGTCCATTGAACCAGTGATGCTATCCAATCATCTCATCCTCTGTCATCTCCTTCTCCTCCCGCCTTCAGTCTTTCCCAGCATCAGGGTCTTTTCAAATGAGTCAGCTCTTCACATCAGGTGGCCAAAGTATTGGAGTTTCAGCTTCAACATCAGTCCATCCAGTGAATATTCAGGACTGATTTCCTTTAGGATGGACTGGCTGGATCTCCTCGTGGTTCAAGGGACTCTCAAGAGTCTTCTCCAACACCACAGTTCAAAAGCATCAATTCTTCAGCACTCAGCTTTCTTTATAGTCCAACTCTCACATCCATACATGACCACTGGAAAAACCATAGCCCTGACTAGATGGACTTTTACTGGCAAAGTAATGTCTTTGCTTTTTAATATGCTGTCTAGGTTGGTCATAACTTGCCTTCTAAGGCGTATGTGTCTTTTAATTTCATGTCTGCAGTCACCATCTGCAGTGATTTGGGAGCCCCAAAAATAAGTCTGCCACAGTTTCTACTGTTTCCCCATCTATTTGCCATGAAGTGATAGGACCAGATGCCATGATCTTAGTTTTCTGAATTTTGAACTTAAAGTCAACTTCTTCACTCTCCTCTTTCACTTTCATCAAGAGGCTCTCTACGGTAACGAGAACCCAGCATGCGAGACAGCAAAAGGAACGCAGATGTATAGAATAGACTTGTGGACTCTGTGGATGAGGGAAAGGGTGGGATGATATGGGAGAATGGCATTGAAACATGTTAATTACCATATGTCTTATCAATCGCCAGCCCAGGATTGATGCTCAGGGCTGATGCAACGAGATTTCCCGGGGGGAGGGAGAAGGGAGTGGGGTCCTGGAGGGGGAGCATATGTAAACCCATGGTGATATCATGTCATTATATGGCAAAACTAATAAAAAAAAGAGGCTCTTTAGTTCTTCTTCTCTTTCTGCAATAAGGGTAGTGTCATCTCCATGCCCAAGGTTATTAATACTTCTCCCAGCAATCTTGATTCCAGCTTGTGCTTCATCCATGAAGCACATCCAGCATTTCCCATGATGTACTCTGCATATAAGTTAAATAAGCAGAGTGACAGTATACAGTCTTGATGTATTCCTTTTTCTATTTGGAAGCAGTCTGTTGTTCCATGTCCAGTTCTAACTGTTGCTTCTTGACCTGCATACAGATTTCTCAGGAGGTAGGTCAGGTGGTCTGGTACTCCCATTTCTTAAAGAATTTTCCACAGCTGTTGTGACCAACACAGTGAAAGGCTTTGGCATAGTCAATAAAGCAGAAATAGATGTTTTTCTAGAACTCTCTTGCTTTTTTGATGATCCATCAGATGTTGGCAATTTGATCTCTGGTTTCTCTGCCTTTTCTAACACCAGCTTGAACATCTGGAAGTTCATGATTCACATACTGGTGAAGCCTGGCTTGGAGAATTTTGAGCATTACTTTGCTAGCCTGTGAGATGAGTGCAATTGTGCAGTAGTTTGAGCATTCTTTGGGATTCCCTTTCTTAAGGATTGGAATGAAAACTGAACTTTTCCAGTCCTGTGGCCACTGCTGAGTTTCCAAATTTGCTGGTATATTGAGTGCAGCACTTTCAGAGCATAACCTTTTAGGATTTGAAATAGCTCAACTGGAATTCCATCACCGCCACTAGCTTGGTACATAGTCATGCTTCCTAAGGCCCACTTGACTTCACATTCCAGGATGTCTGGCTCTAGGTGGGTGATCACATCTTCGTGAATATCTGGATCATGAAGATGTTTTTTTGTACAGTTCTTCTGTGTATCTTGCCACCTCTTAATATCTTTTGCTTCTGTTGTGTCCATACCATTTCTGTCCTTTATTGTGACCATGTTTGCATGAAATGTTCCCTTGCTATCTCTAATTTTCTTGAAGAGATCTCTAGTTTTTACCATTCTATTGTTTTCCTCTAATTCTTTGCACTGATCACTGAGGAAGGCTTTCTTATCTCTCCTTGCTATTCTTTGGAACTCTGCATTCAAATCGGTATATCTTTCCTTTTCTCCTTTGCCTTTCACTTCTCTTCTTTTCACAGCTATTTGTAAGGCCTCCTCAGACAGCCATTTTGCTTTTTCACATTTCTTTTTCTTGAGGATGGTATTTATTCCTGTCTCCTGTATAGTGTCACAAACCTCCGTCCATCATTCATCAGGCACTCTGTGTATCAGATCTAGTCCCTTAAATCTGTTTCTCACTTCTACTGGAAAATCGTAAGGGATTTGATTTAGGTCATTCCTGAATGGTCTATTTTGACCTCACTTATCATTAATTTTTATATCTCTTAGGAGCCCAGAATAACATTCTCTAGGCATCAAAGATTTGTAAATGGTGTCAGAATTTCACTGTTCTCTTGAAAAGTAGTAAATGACAGTGTTTTTTATGTTGAAATGTTTCTCTTCTTGCTGTTGTCGTTATGGTGCTACTTTCCAATATGTTCATTTGCATTTGACTTTCCACCCTTACACAATAATCCCTTAAAACCAGGATCAGGTAGATCATGAAGCTCTTCAAATTCAATGGCTTTTGCTTATTTCAGAGTAAGAGTACTTAAAAAGGACTTACAAGGCCCTACATGGTCTAGGTTTTCATTCCCTATCTGACTCCATCATCTCTTTCTCTCAGCTGCTCTCATTCTAATATAGTTACACTGACTCAGCATCTCTTGAAAATGCTTTTGAGCCCTTACACTTGTTTTATAAAACTACCTAGAACGTTTTACTGCCACCTATTTATATTATTTACAAACACTGATTCCCTTCCTCCCATGTCTCTTGAGTATCATCTTCTCACTGACAGTTTTTTTTGAACGCATATAAAAAAAAATTGAACCTCTCTCTCCTCGGCACTTCTTGTCTCTCTTAATTTTCCTTTTAAACCCTCATCATTGTCTTATATAATGCATATTTTACCTATATTTCTTTATATTATTTGCCTTTCCCCAGCTAGAATACAAGCTCCATGAAGACAGAAATGTTTGTCTATTTTAATTTCTAAAGCCATATGCCAAAACAGGGCCTGATAAAAAGTGAAATTTCAGCCAATATTTGCCAGATGAATAAATGAATTTGAATCTGCTGTGCCTGGTTTAGTGTATGAAACTTTTTTCCCTCTGCCCTTTCTACCTCTTTTCTCCCTTTCTTCCCAAGTGGGGCTATAGAATAAAAGGATCTATTTTTTTTTACCAGGGTTGTAAGTTTCTGGGAAACATTTTCTCAGACATAAACCAAATGGAAAGGCAACCCTGTTGATTATGCTAAAGGGAATATGGGAATGTCTATCCTGGCCTTGCAGCTGTCTTGTTTTAGGAAGATAGAGGCTATGGGTTTTCTTTTTTTCCTTTCTTTATTTTTTTTTACTTTACAATATTGTTTTGGTTTTGCCATGCATGGGATATGAATCCACCATGGATGTACATGAGTTCCCCATCCTGAACTCCCCTCCCACCTCCCTCCCCATCCCATCCCTCTGGGTCATCCCAGTGCACCAGCCCCAAGCACCCTGCGTCATGCATCAAACCTGGGCTGGCGATTCATTTCACATATGATTATTTACATGTTTCAACGCTGTTCTCCCATATCATCCCACCCTCACCCTCTCCCATAGAGTCCAAAAGACTGTTCTATACATCTGTGTCTCTTTTGCTGTCTTGCATACAGGGTTATCATTACCATCCATCTAAATTCCATATATATGCGTTAGTATACTCTATTGGTGTTTTTCTTTCTGGCTTACTTCACTCTGGATAATAGGCTCCAGTTTCATCCACCTCATTAGAACTGATTTGACTGTATTCTGTTTAATGGCTGAGTAATATTCCATTGCATATATGTACCACTGCTTTCTTATCCATTCGTCTGCTGATGGACATCTAGGTTGCTCCCATGTCCTGGCTATTATAAACAGTGCTGTGATGAACATTGGGATACACGTGTCTCTTTCAGTTTGGGTTTCCTCGGTGTGTATGCCCAGCAGTGGAATTGCTGGGTCATATGGCAGTTCTATTTCCAGTTTCTTAAAGAATCTCCACATTGTTCTCCATAGTGGCTGTACTAGTTTGCATTCCCACCAACAGTGTAAGAGGGTTCCCTTTTCTCCACATCCTCTCCAGCATTTATTGCTTGTGGACTTTTGGATTGCAGCCATTCTGACTGGTGTAAAGTGGTACCTCATTGAGGTTTTGATTTGCATTTCACTGATAATGAGTGATGCTGGGCATGTTTTCATGTGTTTGTTAGCCATTTGTATGTCTTCTTTGGAGAAATGTCTGTTAAGTTCTTTGGCCCACTTTTTGATTAGGTCATTTATTTTTCTGGAGTGGAGCTGCAGGAGTTGCTTCTATATTTTTGAGGTTAATTCTTTGTAAGTTGCTTCATTTGCTATTATTCTCTCCCATTCTGAGGGTTGTCTTTTCACCTTGCTTATAGTTTCCTTCATTGTGCTTTTAATTTTAATTAGGTCCTATTTGTTTACTTTTACTTTTATTTCCAGTATTCTTGGAGGTGGGTCATAGAGGACCCTGCTGTGGTTTATGTTGGAGAATGTTTTGCTTATGTTTTCCTCTAGGTGTTTTATAGTTTCTGTCTTATGTTTAGATCTTTAATCCATTTTGAGTTTATTTTTGTGTATGATGTTAGAAAGTATTCTAGATTCTTTCTTCTACAAGTAGTTGACCAGTTTTCCCAGCACCACTTGTTAAAGAGATTGTCTTTTCTTTGTTTTTCTTAAATTAGGGGATTGTATTGCTTCTGGGGAGGGTGCCTAAAAAGCCAAGCTCCTACATGTATACAAAGGGCATGGTCTAATGACCTATCCGTGTCACCACTATTCTCTTCCCAATGCCTTGTACAAAGCCTAAAACTAATCAAGCAGTGTTCAAAATTGGTAGAAGAAAGAAGGCTACAACAACTAATTCTTTCTATTCCCACAGAACTACTCATCGCCTCTGCAAGTGATCTTCCTCCCCTGAAACAAGCAGAATGGGGATGGTTGGTGGCCATGTTCAAAACCCATCCTTGATATTGACTTCCACAATGCAAGGATTCAAGGTGTACAGCTTCCTGTGAGAATGTATAATGACTGCTCTCTGTGGTGGCCTGCTGGGGTGCCCAAGGTAAGGAAGTAAAACCAGCTATCTTGGACGTTTTAACAGTTCTTTAAATGCCAAGTATGGTGACCTCAGACACTATGTGGAATGTAACGAGGTCTATCGCTGTGGAAACTAATTAGATATTCCAAGCCATGTAACTTGTATTTCATAAACCAGAAACTTTTAATGGGCCTTTTTGTTTCCTCTGGATATTCCTTCCTTCCCACTATAGGTTGTTGCTCAAGTGTCTCTGGCCATTGCTAATTATCTATTTGCCTCAGGCAATACAGGATCTGACTGTCAGTCCAAGAGCCGCCTTGGGCAAAATAATTCACAACTATATTTACCCCAAATTATTCTTTTGGTTCTCTCTGCAACAACACTTTTCATCATCACAGTTACCTTGGTGCTTTTAAGATTTTTCACTGCTTGCAGCTGTTTGATCCCATTCATCCCTCTGGAGGCTGAAGTGTTAGATGTTAGACTCTGAGTCCCATGGGTCTGCATTTATTCTTAGCTAGCCCAGGGAATCGATACTCCAATATTTTCCAAGATTATAGAATTAAAAATGTATTAGTCTGAATTAAGGAACATCTCAGCTGCCCTCAACGTTTAGAATCTTATTGAATGACTGCATAAATATTTTATCCTTATTTGTTCCAAAAAGAAGTTTTGGCACCTGACAAGGTAAGTACAATATGAAAATATAATATATTGAAAATAAGTGATGGAGATTTGAGATGAAAGACTATGAAATTCATATTTACCTCATACCCTTCTAGATTTCTTTCTAAAATAAGAAGGAAAAATGTTATCCAAGAGTAAGAGTGAAGAAAGTGGGAGAGCAGGCCATGAAAAACTGAGAGATTTCAAAAAAATGATTTCATGAAGGTGCACCAATGGGAAAAGTTTTAAAGGGTTCTTATAAGGATTGCCTGGGTTTCCCAAGTGGCTCAGTGGCAAGAATCTGCCTGCCAATGCAGGAGACATAAGTTCAGTCCCTGGGTTGGGAAAATCTCCTGGAGAAGGAAATGACAACCCATTTCAGTATTCTTGCCCGGGAAATCTAATGGATAGAGGAGCCTGGAAGGATACTGTCCATGGGATTGTGAAAGAGTTGGGCGTGATATAGAAACTAAGCAACAACAACAACATAAAGGTCACATAAGTGGGCATGTGAATAATCAGAGTAGTATTAAGATTACTGGTCAGCACTACATGCATCCTATGTGATAATGGAGCAATTGCTTCAAAATTATAGTCCATGTTCCTATACTAAGAAAAAAACATAGATGTAAAGAATAAAAAAATCCAAGGATTCGTAAATTTTATTTCTTACACACCTTTTCTAAAGAGTATCTCAAGGATGAACTCTGCCCAAAAAACAATTTTTTTGAGGGTAAACCAAGCAAGAGTAATGTATGGGAACTGGGAAACGATGGCTCCAATTCAAGTAAGTGCTGAAGTGACATCTCAGCATGACAGCAGTTTGGCAGGCTTGCAGAACAACCGATCCAGTTTGGATCTAGTTGATAGAGACTCTAGGAGGAAGGTTTCCGGGTAGTAGGATGGGGGTGGTGGTGGAAGAAATTGATAGATTAGAATGTGTAATTCAGCACTTGGAAAAAAAGAAGGGAATTATAAAGTTAAATCATGCAAGAAATAACCAAAGGCCATTTGAAACTCCGGGGGGGGTGGGAAGAAAGCCTGAAAACTATATAAAAAGTCATGAGTGATCTAACTGTGAAACAAATTGTACTATGATGTTCATGAATTATATATGCACTTGAACCAATCCTCTTCATGTGGCCTGAGGATCATAGTATTGAGCTCAGGGTGAAGAGAATGCAGTCTCAAAATAGAACTTGGCCTGTACTAAAGGTATTTATGTTTTCCCCCCAAATTAAAATGCTCTTTATTGATTTTTAGGTTTTACAGTCATTCTATGAAAAAATTATGGAAATGTTGACTTTGGTTGCAAACAATTTAAATGTTAACAATTTGCCAATATAAAAGTACGTAATTCAAATTGGCTAGAACATGAGTGGAGGATCCTGAAATACATGAATGAAAGAGTCAGTATGCTCATATCCTCAAAGTAAGGGAATTTGTGCACATGAACCCAGTTGTGTCCGACTCTTTGTGACTGCATAGACTTTAGCCTGCCAGGCTCCTCTTTCCATGAGATTTCCCAGACAAGAATAATGGGATGGAGATACTGATGGAGGTTAGAAGAAAAGATATTGATGGAGGTTAGAAGAAAAGATATTGATGAAGGTTAGAAGAAGAGCTAGTGGAATTTTCTGTTTAATGCTACAAATGTGACTAATTGGAGAATTAAATGCAGTAAAAAAAATGGAGGAGGAAAGAGAAAGGGGAAAATTAGTAAACTAAATCCACATCTTTCAAAGGTAAGAAAATATATTGATATTATTTAGAGATATGGAGATTACGATCATAAATTCTCTGAGCAGAAACACTTAAATAAGTTGTGTTGTGAAAGTGGTACTGCAGTAGTAAGGTAAGGAGTGATAAACTATTGTCATTGTACCTGTTCTGTTTCTTTGTTTTACAGTATATATCTCTCCTTTTTATTTATTTATTTATTTTTTTATTTATTTTTTTTATTATTGTTTTAGCCATACATTGTTATGATATCACCATGGGTTTACATATGCTTCCCCTCCGGGTCCCCCCTCCCTCCTCCCTCCCCGCCGGGAAATCTCGCTGCACCAGTCCCGAGCATCAATCCTGGGCTGGCGATTGATTAGACACAAAAATTTTTAGAATGTAGTTGATTTGCAATGTTGTGTTAGTTTCAGGTGTACAGCAAAGTGATTCAGTTACACATATACACATATGCATTCTTTTTTCAGATTCTTTACTTATATAGGTTATTGCAGAATATTAAGTAGAGTTCGCTGTGCTACAGAGTAGGTCCTTGTTGGTTATCTGTCTTATATATAGTAGCGTGCATACATTAACCTCAAACTCCTAATTTATCCCTCCTCCCCCCACTTTTCCCCTTTGGTAACCATAAGTTTGTTTTTGAAATCTTTAAGTCTGTTTCTCTTTTGTAAATAAGTTCATTTGTATCATTTTAAAAAATTAGATTCCCAGTGATATCATATGATACTTGTCTTTGTCTGTTTGGCTTATTTTACATAGTATGACGATCTCTAGGTCCATCTGTGTTGCTGCATATGGCTTTATTTAATTCTTTTTTTATGGAATTGCTTCTAGTGTTATAGCAGACAAAGTGTTCCAAGGGAGTACAGCATATTCAAATATGGATCCACCTCATAGTAGTGGACTTAAAGAAGGCAGGAGAATATCCCAATAAGTCCTCTAACCCAAAAAGAGGTTTGAAGTATGAGCTGGGAGTATGAAATGGAGGACAGCTGGGAAAGAGAGGGATCCTGAGTATGGATGAGAATAGAAGCACTGTCTATATGGATACTGTGAGCTTTGGTCCAGAAGCAAAGTAGGGAAGCTAAAGGTAGGATTTTGTACTAAGGTGAAACTCTTTTCATTTTTATTTTTAATTGAAAGATAACCACTTTACAATAGTGTCTTGGTTTCTGACGTACAACAATGTGAATCAGCTGTGTGTGTGTGTGTGTGTGCGCGCGCGCGCTCAGTCATGTCCGACTCTTTGTACCCCCATGGACCCCTCTTTCCTTGGAGTTTTACAGGCAAGAATATTGGAATGGGTTGCTATTTCCTACACCAGGGCACATCAGCTATAAGAATACATATATCCCCTCCCTTATCACAGAACATCAAGCGGAGGTCCCTGTGCTATACAGCAGCTTCCCACTAGCCATCCATTTTACACACCCTGTTGCATATATGTCAAAGCCACTCTCAATTCGTCCCACCAAAAAAGGAGGGTAAACTGCAACATTAAAGGGAAGTAAAAGTGGACTCAGCTTGGTGGTGGCCATTGGTCATCAGCAACAAAAGCAAATCCTCTTTTGGGAAAATGTTATTAATTTAGGTAGCACTCCCACACAGTAGTAACAAGTGATGGCCTCATAATCAAATAGCACCCAAGTATAGAGAAGAAAATGGCAATGAATGAAAGTAAGGAGAAACAACCACCACACATTAAGACTCCCCAAATTACTGATACACATATTGTAAGCCACATAATAAAAAACCATTATGTTTGAAATGTTTTTTTTTTAAAGAAACATTTGCAAACTATAAGATCCCATTAGGAAGAGCCTGGAAATGTTTGTAAATGAAATGAGAACTTGTAAAAATAAAAAGTTATAACTAATAGAATAAAAAGGTGATAATATATTCATAAAGTGGAATTATATTCAGCTATGAAAATACTTGAACAACAGCCACATCACCAATTTGCCTTTCTTGAGTCTATTATTTCTTTTGAGATTCTGATCAGAGTGTGAATTTTCCAGGAGTGATGGAAAATGTGAATCCATGTATACAGAAAATGCAATGAATCCCAAGCACAATAAGTAAAATAGACTCATGCCAAGGCACATTGTAGAGAACCTGCAGAATTTCAAAGACAAAAATGTATTAAAAGGTATGCTCCCAGGAGTAGTAATGGTTACCCACAAAAGAAGGACAATTAGATTGGTAGCAGACTGCTAATTAGCAAGATCAAAACCAGAAAGTGTGCTTAGAAATAACGAATCACAACCGACAAATGTATATTCAGTAAACTACCTCTAAAATGAAATAAAGATGCTTGAAGAACACCATAAATTATGATACCTTCACCACCAATGACTTTTGCTAAAGGAACTTCCAAAAGATGTTCTTCAGGAAGGAGTTACATTTTCACAGAAGGACAATCTAAGCAAATAAGAAGGTAAAAACAAATACTAACCACAGAGTAAACAATATAAATTAATAACAATAATAATAGATTTACAATGCTGGAAAACAAAACAGCATTTAATTTTGGAAAGTCATATTTAGATAACTTATTCCAATGTCTTGATAGTGTTTGTTCAGGTTTATGATATAATTTAGTTAAATGCATGTTTAGTTAAATGCGTAAGATAAAATTTCAAGGGTGAAGTTAAGAAATATAACTAACAAAACAGTAAAGACAAAAAGCACATTGGAGAAAAACACTCAACTCAAATTTGAAATGAATAAAAAATTTTTAAAAGCATGATAAATAGAAACTTTAAAGTAAGATAATATAAATAAGTCTTAATATATATATTCAATAAATATAAATGAACTAAACTTACCAGTGAAAAACAGATTATCATATTGGGTAAAAATGGGAAAAAAATCAACTGAAAGTATGATCTTTATAATAGGCAAGCCAGAAGCATGCAGTGCAGAAGGTAGAAAATCAAAGGATACAAGAAAATAAACTAGATAAATATTAACTAGAAGGAAAAGAATTTTGGGATCATCATATTGATATCTGACCAAAAAGACTTTAAGACTGAAAGCATTGTTAGAAATAAAGAAGGTCATTGCATAAAGTTGAAAAAAGTTCAGTCCACCAGGAAGATAACATAATTCTAAACTTGCATGAATCTAATATATGTGTCAAATTTGGTGTGGCAAGAAATTGACACAATTGCATGGGGAAATTCATACATTCATCATTAAGAAATTTAGTGGAAAATTTTAACACACCTTTTTCAATAAAGTCAAGAATTTTTAAGTATCAAGTATAATGAAAAGGAACTGGAAGCAACCCAAATATTCATTTAATAGTAAAACAGAGAAAAATATGATAAGATCATAAAATAGAATGCCTTATAGCTATGACAGTTCTGAAAATAAATGAGTGAGAGCTGCATCAACAGTATGTACATAGCTCACAAACATAATGATGAGTAAAAGAAAACAAACATAAAATAATACACACTGTATGATTCCACTATATAATGTACAAAAACTATAGTACATAAAGTCAGTTTTTAAACTTAACAGTCAAATATTTGTTGGTCTGGGGTGAGCTATCTTTTCCAGATACCAAGATTTTAAAGCTCTTATAATTAACACAGTATGTTAGTGGACATAATTAAAGCAAATTGACCAATAAATTAGAATAGAGATCTAGGAAATGTGCCTGTGTATACAAAACTTTGATTATGACAGATGTTGTGTTGCTTACCACTGGGGAATAGAGGGAGGACTCTTGGGTAAATGATACTGGGAACGATAGTCTTTCCATGTAGAAAATTTAAAGCATTTGGACAGATCCTTAAATTGCACAGTTCACAAAAATCAATTTTAGAAGCCTTGAGGATTCAACTGTGAAATGCAAAACTAAAACTTTCAGAAGAAAATATAGGAAAACCTTTCTGACTTCTGTATAGGAAAGGGTATTTTTTAAGACACAAAAGATCTGAGCATAAAACCAGAGATGTATAAATTTAACTGCTTTATAGTTGCTGCTGCTGCTGCTAAGTCGCTTCAGTCGTGTCCAACTCTTTGTGACCCCACAGACGGCAGCCCACCAGACTCCCTGTCCCTGGGATTCTCCAGGCAAGAACACTGGAGTGTGTTGCCATTTCCTTCTCTAATGCATGAAAGTGAAGTCGCTCAGTCGTGTCTGACTCTTCATGACCCCATGGACTGCAGCCTACCAGGTTCCTCCATCCATGGGATTTTCCAGGCAAGAGTACTGGAGTGGGGTGCCATCACCTTCTCCGGCTTTATAGTTAAATACCATTATTCATTAAAACATGCTAGAAAGAAAAGGAAATTGAAGCCAATAACTGGGTGAAGTTATGTCCCAGGCGGAGGGAGTCGGGGTGGAGGGAGGGGGGTTCTGGAGGGGGAGCATGTGTAGACCCGTGGCGGTTTCATGTCATTGTATGGCAAAACCAACACAATAAAGTGAAGAAAATTAAAAAAAAGGACTAGTGTCCAGAGTATGTTAAAAATACAACTGAATAAGAAAAAGACAGCCTAAAAGTAAATTAGAATAAATACAGAAATTGAGCAATTCACCAAAATAAAAGAAATATCCATAGCCAATGAGCAGATGGAAAGATTCATAAATCTTTTACAAATGCAAATGCAAATTAAGAGTGAAATAATATAGCACTACACACCCACCAGAACGGCAAAATATTGAGAAGCTTGACAGAGGATGTATATCAACAGAAATACTGTTATGCTCAGCTAGTGGGAATATAAATGAGAGAGACTTTGGAAAATGAATTTTCTGTCTCTCTCAAAGCAGAATATTTACATATCCTATGACCAAACACTTTTGTATCTAGGAATGTGATTTAGAAAAACTCTTACACGTTTTCACCAGGAGAGCCATATAGGAATCTTCATAGACATACTGTTTGTAGCAGTCTAAAGCCAGAAATGATCCAAATGCCTAGAGATTGGAGAATGGAAGAATATATTAATATATATAGATATCGATATAGATATGCACACACACTGCATGCAATCACAAATATTGGTTTGGCCCAAAAGCTCATTCAGGTTTTTCCATAAGATGTTATGGAAGAAGTCAAACTTTTTGGCCAACCCAATAAATATGAACTGAACCAGTCAATCCTAAAGGAAATCAACCCTGAATATGCACTGGAAGGACTGATGCTGAAGCTGAAGTTCCAATACTTGGTGGCCACCTGATTCAAAGAGCCAACTCATTGGAAAAGACCCTGATGCTGGGAAAGATTGAGGGCAGGAGGAGAAGGGGACGACAGGGGATGAGATGGTTGGATGGCATCACCAACTCGATGGACATGAATTTGAGCAAACTCCAGGAGATAGTGAAGGACAGGGAAGCCTGGCAAGCTGCAGTCCATAGGGTCACAGAGTTGGACATGACCTAGTGACTGAACAACAGCAACAGAATCTCAAATATAAGAAGTCTAGTTGGAGAAGACTGTAAATTTGGGTGTAAGCTTCTTGCCATTTGAAGCAGAGAGGGAATAATTGATTATATGAGTCATGCAATTCATGAAACCAAATTTACAGAGACAAACAACTATTCCTGATAATACAAGTTTACTCTTGACATTGGAACTAAAGATTTACTTCACTACAAAATACTGAACCATATGAAACTATTAAAATTGTGCTCCCAATGCAGGGGACCCAGGTTCCATCCCTGGTCAAGGAACTGAATTCCACATGCCACAACTAAGATCCAGAACAGCCAAATAAATAAATATTAAAAAAAAATACACCCTTAAATTCCAGCTCCCAACACATATTGGGTTGGCCAAAAAGAAGATGTTGTTATGGGAAAAACCTGAACAAAGTTTTTGGCCAACCCAGTATATTGCTGTTTTTTTTTTTTTTTTTTTTTTTACATAGTCAGTGTTTAGATAGTTACAGACTGCAGAGCCCAGAAGGAAGAATGCACTGGAGCTTTGGGGAAAGCAGAACTTGCTTTTGGCTGCACTGTCAGGTTCCTCTATTCTTTCCAGTTAGTATTCTGAAAATCCACATACATCCATAAGATGGCTTAGCTAGGTAAATGATAATAGAATTTGTAGGCACCTATCCTGGGTTTGTTGACTCACCCAGATAGCAAGAAGACAGAGGAATATGGTTTTGTGTTATCCCTCTGTGTTTGGAAAGTATCACCAAAGATAAAATGTGACTTGATATAATAAGAATTCTTTTTCTGCAGTTGGCCTTTCGAACATTTGTTTCAAAATGAACTCATGAATAGTTTGGAATATCATTTCATTTTATATAATAGATAATGCATGTATTTAATAATAATCAGTTGCTGACTTTCACATTTATGAAGAATATATAAAGTATGAGATTTGAGAAAACTTCTAGGTCAACCACCCATGACACACACACACATATTGTATCAATATATATTATAAAGTGCAAAATTTTTTGCATGACATAAATATCCTTTATATCCTGACTCTGATCTATTTCTGTAATATCTCCTCATACAATCCCCAGCACATGTTCACTTAAATCCCTGTACCAGAATTCTTATTCTCCCAGTAAAATTTCCCTCCTCTATTGTTGGTGCAGTCTCTCCCTCCACCCATTACTCTGTAATGCCCAATTATCTCCATCTAGTAATTTCCTTGTCTGCTTCAAAATTCAGCTCCACTGTTGGCTTCCTCAATATCTTCATACCTGGGGAAATAATTGTTCTCTTATTGTCACATAGCATCTTACATAGATCTCAAGTTTTTTCTGTGTCTTTCTCCCTATGTCTTAGATTGATTCTCTACTTCAGCCAATGAGATCATTTCCAGACACTGGCATGACTACATGAATCTCCTCATAACAATTAATGAGTTACATTAATAACTATTAATGAATTGTTATTCATTAATTCTGATCACTTACAATTGTGTATTGGTTTATGTTTTTTTAAAGGTGCTTTGAGTTCCATTGTCAGTTTGATCCTACAGTATTTTGGGAAGGAAGTATTACTTATATTTTGCAAATGAAGAACCAGGGACATGTACATGAGTTTCCTAAGACTGCACATAGCAATTTCACAATATCTGACAAAATTATATAAATATTTACCCCTTGGCACCAATTTCACTCCTAGAAATCTGTCTCAAGACAGAAGTGGCAAAAATACAAAATGATCCTTGTAAACAGCTATTAATTATAACACTATTTATAATAGGAAGTTAGAAATAAACCAGTGTTTATCAAGAGGGAACTGAATAAATTAACTATAGGGCATCCACCCAAAGGAGTACTATGCTACTGTAAAAAGGAAAAAGAAAGATCTCAATATCCTATGGAATGGTCTCTCCAGGACATACTGTTAAATGCAAGGAGAAGAATACTCTATATGATATATTTCATGCATATAGATATAAAGATTGATTTATTTTTTAACTGAAGTATAGTAGA
The DNA here is from genome assembly GCA_007570785.1 of Antilocapra americana. NCBI lineage: Eukaryota > Metazoa > Chordata > Mammalia > Artiodactyla > Antilocapridae > Antilocapra > Antilocapra americana. The sequence continues at coordinate 1,404,785 of ML662331.1, read as the reverse complement.
TTTATGAACTTTTCAACCAACCCAATTATTTTCCTGATGTTGTGTTAATTTCTGCTGCACAGCAAAGTGACTCAAGTTTTATATATATATATATATATATATAAACACAGATATATATATATATGTGTGTGTGTGTGTGTGTATATATATATATACATATATATATTCTTTTCTGTATTCTTTTTCATTATAGTTTATCTAAAGATGTTGAATATAGTTCCCTGTGTTATACAGTAGGACCTTGTTGTTTGTCTATTCTTTACCTAATAGTTTGCAGCTGCTAACCTCAAACTCCCAGTCCATCCCTCCCTCAGCCCACTTCCCCTTGGCAATCACAAGTCTGTTTTCTATATCTATAAGCCTGTTTCTGCTTCAAAGATAGGTTCATTTGTGTCATATATTAGATTCCACATATAAGTGACATCATATAGTATTTGTCTTTCTCTTTCTGAACTAGTTCCCTTAGAATGATAACCTCTAGGTACATTTGTATTTCTATAAATGGCATTATTTGGGTCTTTTATGACTGAGTAATATCCCAGTGTTATTTTTATTTTTAGATAGAAACAATGGAGACTAAACCAACTAATAAAATGTTTACCTATAAGAGAAAAGAAAGAGTATAGCTTGGAAGGGGTAAAGATCAACTTTGGATTTCTCTGAAACTATCTTGTACCATACTTTTGAATCGGGAAATATCTAAGTGTTTTATGTTATTATAAAACAAAATAAAGCATAAATATTAATCCTCACAAATTTAAAATGTACTTTAAAATGTTTTGTGTATCAAGCCACAGGATAAGCACATAAGGAAGAATTATTTTAAGTGACTTTAAAACACAGAGTTTTGACCCTGTGTCTGCTATATTATCTATTCAAAGGACAAAAATAATCAAATAAATGTTAGACTGCAATCAAACAGCTATTGTTAGAGAAATAATATGGTATTGTTATTTTGAATCTATATGGGGCGATTTATATAAATATCCTTAGGAACCAAGAATTTGATCATGAGCAAAAGAAGATAAAACTATGAAAATAAAGGAGTTAAATATAGTCCCTGTAATCTTACATGTGAATTTAAAACATCACTATAAACTAAAGATTTAGTTTCCTTGTTCTGTAGAGTGCAAATCTCCTACCTCAGTTCCTCAATTCTCTGAAGAGAGCATGGAACTAATGATTACCCCTAGCAGCTAAGTTGTCATCTTTAAATATAAAGTCCTATTAAATGAACCAGAGTTCCTTAGAGAAATGGGTGATTTCAGTTCTGAGGCAGGAAATGTACAAGATGAACTTTGGGGAATCTGGTTCCAGAAATCTAAAAAGCAGTGTCATTACTGTCCTGTTAAAGGAACACAGAAAAATCCTACTGTCAGACTTGGAATAATTTAAGCATAGTAAGACTAAGAAGGACTTCCCTGGTGGCTCAGATGGTAAAGCATCTGCCTACAATGTGGTAGACCCAGGTTCAATCCCTGGGTCAGGAAGATCTCCTGGAGAAGGAAATTGCAACCCACTCCAGTATTCTTGCCTGGAAAATCCCATGGATGGAGGAGCCTGGAAGGCTACTGTCCATGGGGTCACAAAGAGTCAGACACAACTGAGCAACTTCACTCACTTATGACTAATAAATGTGGTGGGCCTGTGAACATAAGAGGATTAATAATAGTACTGAAATCAATCTACCTCTTTTAGAGTTTATTAAAGAATCAACTTCTCATTCTCAAAATTGGTAAATAATGTGAATGAATGCAACATTTAACCTACTATTTGTGTTTGAACTGTATTTTAGAGTCACTGAATAGCCTGTAAGAACATCCTTTTTAGAATGCCAAGTAATAAATTCATAAGGAATGATAATATTAAAAAATCACAATTGTGTATTTCCTAATAAAATGCTAGATCCAGGCAGCAGTCATCTCAGGCTGCTAAGATTGTTCATTGAAAAGTAGATGAGGAAATTTAAAATGAATAGATGAGGTTGAAAGTACCTGAACCCACTGACCCATCTTAGCATGACCAAAAGGAAGCAGCCAGTCTTCATGTACCACCTGAAGGGATGCAATGGGAAGTAATATCCTTGAAATATGTGATATCCTTGACCAAAGGAAAGTGGAGAGAAGAGACTAAATTTAATGATGCCTCTACATCTTAGAGTTTATGGGAAATACAAAGGATGGAGAAACATGTTAAATGATACCAGGATGATGTTGTTGTTCAGTTGCCCAGTCATGTGCAACTCTTTGCAACCCTATGGACTACAGCATGCCAGGCCTTCCTGTCCCTCATCATCTTCCAAGTTTGCCCAAGTTCATGTCCTTTGTACTGGTGATACCATCCAGCCATCTCATCCTCTGACACCCTCTTCTCTTTGTGCCCTAAATCTTTCCAGCATCAGGAACGTTTCCAGTGAGTCAGCTGTTTACACCAGGTGACCAAAATACTGGAGCTTCAGCTTCAGCATCAGTCCATCCAATGAGTATTCAGGGTTGATTTTCCTTAAGATTGACTTGTTTGATCTCCTTGTTTTCCTCCAGCACCACAGTTCTAAGGCATCGATTCTTTGGCATTCCACCTTCTTTACAGTTAAGCTCTCACAACCATACTCTCACAACCATACATGAAAAGTAAGAGTGAAAGTGAAGTCCCTCAGTTGTGTCCCACTCTTTGCGACCCCATGGACTGTAGCCTACCAGGCTCCTCCGTCCATGGGATTTTCCAGGCAAGAGTACTGGAGTGGGTTGCCATTTCCTTCTCTAGGAGATCTTCCCGACCCAGGGATTGAACCTGGGTCTCCCGCATTGTAGGCAGACACTTTACCGTCTGAGCCACCAGGGAAGTCCCAATCATACATGACCACAGGGAAAACCATAGACTTGACTATATGGACTTTTGTCAGCAGAGTAATGTCTCTGCTTTTCAACACACTATCTAGGTTTGTCATAGCTTTCCTGTCAAGAAGCAATCATCTTCTGATTTCATGGCTGCAGTCACCATCTGCAGTGATTTTAGAGCCTAAGAAGAGGAAATCTGTCACTGCTTCCACCTTTTTTGCTTTTATTTGCCATGAAGTAATGGGGTCAGATGCCATGATCTTAGTTTTTTTTTTAATATTTAGTTTGAAGCCAGCTCTTTTACTCTCCTCCTCCACACTCATCAAAGAGGCTCTTTAGTTCCTCTTCACTTTCTGCCATTAGAGTGGTATCATCTGCAGTCTGTTGATGTTTCTCCCACCTATCTTGATTCCAGCTTGTAACTCATCCAGCCTGGCATTTCTCAAGATGTGCTCACTGTATAAATTAAATAAACAGATTAATAGCAGACAACTTTGTTGTATTCCTTTCTCAATACTGAAGCAATCAGTTGTTCCATACAGAGTTCTAACTGTTACTTCTTAACCCACCTACAGGTTTCACAGGAGGTAGATGAGACGGTATCTGGTCTGGTATTTCCATCTCTTTTAAGAACTTTCCACAGTTTGTTAGGATCCACACAGTCAAAGGCTTTAGCATAGTTGATGAAACAGAGGTAGATTTTTCGGAATTCCCTTGCTTTCTCTATGATCCAGCGAATGTTGGCAATTTGATCTCTGGTTCCTCTGCTTTTTCTAAACCCAGCCTGGACATCAGGAAGTTCTTGGTTTGCATTATGCTGAAGCCTAGCATGTAAGATTTTAAGCATGACCTTACTAGCATGGGAGATGAGTGCAATTGTCTGATGGTTAGAACATTCTTTAGTACCACCTTTCTTGGGAATTGGGATGAGGATTGACCATTTCCGGTCCTGTGGCCACTCCTGGGTCTTCCAGATTTGCTGACATATTGAGCTCAACACTTTGATAACATCATCCGTTAGGGTTTTGAATAGCTCTGCTGGAATTCCATCACATCCACTAGGTTTATTGACAGCAGTGCTTGAAGTGTGAAGGCCCACTTGATTTCACACTCCAGAATGTCTGGCTCTGGGTGACTGACCACACCATTGTAGTCATCCAGTTCATTAACATCTTTTTTGTATAGATCTTTCATTTATTCTTTCCATCTCTTCTTGATCTCTTCTGTGTCTAAGAGGTCTCTACCAAGATGATACAATCAGCCAAATCAGTTAAATCTACAGGGAAAAAAATGGTCTGTATTCCTTAACAAATTTGTTTCATGTAGGGAAAAGAAGGAATGGAGGAACTATTGTAAAATAAAAAGAAGCTTAAGAGACATAAAAAACAAATACATGGACTTCCATGGCAGTCCAGTTGTTAAGTCTTTGTCTTCCAATGCAGAGGGTATGGGTTCAGTCCCTGGTGGAGAAGCTAAGATCCCATATCGTCATGGCCAAAAAGCCAGAACATAAACAAACAACAGAAGCAATATTGTAACAAATTCAATGAAAACTTTAAAAATGATTCACATTTTTAAAAATCTAAAAAAAAATACAATGTGTGGGCCTTGTTGAGATCTTCATTTGAACAAATCAACTGCAAAAGACAATTTGGAGCCAGTTATGGGAATTTGAATGTGAATCAAGTATTAGATGCCACTTAGAAATTATTGTTAATTTTAGTTGGATTATAATTATACTGATAGTATGTTTAAAAATTTTCTTACTAAAAGTGGATGAATTTTCCTCCTGTATGTTGATTTTATGTTAATAATTTTTAGAAACCTAGTTTTAAAAAGTGTTGTCTGTTTGAGGAACAGACATCTGATATTTCTCGTTTGCTTCACACTATTCAAGTGGGTGGAAAAAACAGGGTGTATAGATGAGACAAGACTGGCAAATTGTTTCTAAATATTGAAGCTGGATCATGGGTACTTTTGTATATGTTTTTAAATTGATAAAAATAGAAAAATAAGTAAAACATGAGTAAAAGAAGGCACATCCTACTAGCAGAATGCCAACCCAGCACTTGTAAGCCTAATGCTCTTTATGGTAACTATTGATACCTTTAAGAACTTAAACTAACAGCAGACAGGCTTATTAAATTTATCAATATAACACAGCGTCCTGACTTCTAGGACCTTACAATGGCTTAGGAAGATAAGAATCATCCTGAAATAACTCTAATGAAAAGTAGCATGCCAGGAACCCAGAGATTTAGATCTGTTTCAGATGGAAGTCCTCTGGTTATCCACATATGCTGAGGGACTGTAGAACCTGAGTGACTGTAGGTGGCAAGGGCATTTCTCCTCCTGCTGAAATATTGGGCAGTTTGGGTGAATAGAAAAACAGGTTCACACTTTAGTATATAAAAGGAATCTACCAAATAGATGCCTTAAGTGTGCATTAGACCCCAAGTGGTCCCCACATCTGCTGTGGTGCAAATGCAAGAAATCTTTGCTTTGCCTCCGTGTGCTGAGAGCTGACCTGCCTGTGTTCATTCCACTCCTCCATAGGAACAGTCAATAGAAATTTTATAACACAAGGGATACCTTATTTTATCAATCTCCTGAGGGGCTGAGTATGATTAGAGGTGACAGTACTCTGGTGTATGTCTCAGAACTGTTGGTTTGGGTTGGAGTGCTGGTGAAATTGATGGTGATGAGATGTATGTGTGTTTGTGTGTTGTCTGCTCTTTTGAAAAACGTGAGTAGATTAGATGTTTTCTCTCCTGGAAGAGAATAGGAGCAGAAGTGGTGTTGATGGTGAGACCAGCAGTGGCATTAGCAAGGAATAGGCAGAAAACTTCGAGAAGCTTCAGAGTTAGCTGGACATAGAGAGGACAGGATTAGAAGAGGCTGGGCCCCTTCAACGGATTGTAGTAGACACCCAACCTAAAGGAATAAAGCTAGACAGTTGATCTAGTGAGGAAGTGCCAAAATATGAAAATAAATTACTACACTGAGGAAAAAGTAAACCTAACCCTGGTACAGGACTGGGGCTAATAAGCATAGAGATACTCCAAGTGAGTCACTCTTTTATGTGGCATATAGAAACCAATGGGAAGAGAGTAGAAAAAGATTGGGAGAGCTTAATTCTTTGCCCATTAAAGACTTTTAGATGGTGCAGTAGGCGATAAGTTCTGAGAAGCACCTGTGCTCCTGGAATAGGGACCTATTTAGATATTAAACTAATAGAAAGAAAGGAGTACCAGTCCATTCATTATCATATCTCCAAGATTTCATTCTATTGTAATGATATGTCTTATATTTTAGGTATAAAAATGGCTATGAAGTATAGCTTGAGGATCAGAGAAGTCTAGCACAACAAGAAATCACTGTGGGGGAAAGAACAGAAAGGAATCATGGATCACAAAGAATTAGAATTGAAACTCAAAGTATAATGTAGTGGCATGATAGCTGGAGATAAGGGAATGGATAGTTTCTATGAGATAGACAGTATAAAAAGGCTATGGGTGAAGCGTTGTATTTTTATGAAGGTCCACTGAGGACCAGAAGGTGAGTAGGAAGAAAAGAGCAAAAGAGAAAAAGTGGAACAGGTCATGATATTATCAGTCAATCAGTTCTGTCACTCAGTCATGTCCGACTCTTTGTGACCCCATAGACTGCAGCACGCCAGGCTTCCCTATCTATCACCAGCTCCCGGAGCTTACTCAAACTCATGTACATAGAGTCAGTGATGCCATCCAACCATCTCATACTCTATCATCCCCTTCTCCTGCCTTCAGTCTTTCCCAGCATCGGGGTCTTTTCCAATGAGTCAGTTCTTCACATCAGATGGCCAAAGTATTGGAGTTTCAGCTTCAGCATCAGTCCTTCCAATGAATACTCAGGACTGATCTCCTTTAGGATGGGCTGGTTGGATCTCCTTGCAGTCCAAGGGACTCTCAAGAGTCTTCTCCAACACTACAGGTCAAAAGCATCAATTCTTTAGTGCTCAGCTTTTTTTTTATAGTCCAACTCTCACATCCATACATGACTATTGGAGAAACCATAGCTTTGAGTAGACAGACATTTGTTGGCAAAGTAATGTCTCTGCTTTTTAATATGCTGTCTAGGTTGGTCATAGCTTTTCTTCCAAGGAGCAAGTGTCTTTTAATTTCATGACTGCACCCAACATCTGCAGTGATTTTGGAGACCAAGAAAATAAAGACTGACACTGTTTCCACTGTTCCCCATCTATTTGCCATGAAGTGATGGGACCAGATGCCATGATCTTCATTTTCTGAATGTTGACTTTTAAGCCATTTTTTCACTCTCCTCTTTCACTCTCATCAAGAGGCTCTTTAGTTCTTCACTTTCTGCCATGAGGATTGTGTCATCTGCATATCTGAGGTGATTTATATTTCTCCCAGAAATCTTGATTCCAGCTTGTGCTTCATCCAGCCCAGCATTTCTCATAATGTACTCTACTTATAAGTTAAATAAGCAGGGTGACAATATACAGCCTTGATGTACTCCTTTCCTGATTTGGAACGAGTCTGTTGTTCCGTGTTCAGTTCTAACTGTTTCTTCTTGACCTGCATACAGATTTCTCAAGAGGCAGGTCAGGTGGTCTGGTATTCCCATCTATTTAAGAATTTTCCACAATTTCTTGTGATCCACATAGTTAAAGGCTTTGGCATAGTCAATAAAGCAGAAGTAGATATTTTTCTAGAACTCTCTTGCTTTTTTGATGATCCAGAGGATATTGGCAATTTGATCTCTGGTTCCTCTACCTTTTCTAAATCCAGCTTGAACATCTGGAAGTTCACAGTTCACATAATATTGAAGCATGACTGGGAGAATTTTGAGCATTACTTTCCTCGCGTGTGAGATGAGTGCAATTGTGAGGTAGTTTGAATATTCTTTGCGATTGCCTTTCTTAAGGATTGGAATGAAAACTGAACTTTTCCAGTTCTGTAGCCACTGCTGAATTTTCCAAATTTGCTGGCATATTGAGTGCAGCACTTTCACAACATCATCTTTTAGGATTAGAAATAGGTCAACTGGAATTCCATTACCTCCAGTAGCTTTGTTCATAGTGATGCTTCCTATGGCCCACTTGACTTTGCCTTCCAGGATGTCTGGCTCTAGGTGAGTGATCACATCATATAGTACAAAAGCTAAAATGGAAGAGATCCATGGATGTTTGGTAAATGATACCTTATGCCACAAAAGCATCAAGTGCAGTGAGGAGGGAGGACTTCTCAGTGACTGACCAGCCCTTAACTTTGGGCATGCATGCCATGATTCTTTAACGATGAATTATTGCTATTGTTCTAGAATCTCAGCCAGTGTTGTTTAATTGTCATTAGACAACCAAAGCTAAAGTACTTGCAAGTGGAAAGGGAGATGATAATGAGTTGGATTTCCTTGTAGGTCTAGGAATAGAAACTCGAGCCAAGAGCCCACTCAGAGAACTTGAAAGACTGACCATTGGAAGTAACTCCTGCAACAAAAATTAAGCAGATAATGTGCATATGTTCCCTTTTGCATTGCCAAAGCAGTCAGAATGGGATTTCAGTTTTAATCCACTAGAAGAATTCTTTAACAACTAACTACTAGCAATCGTGTGCTGTATATGGACTGCCAGGTAAAAGTTCTTGGCTAAAGAAAATGCTCTTCCTCTGAAGTTATGCTTCTTCTTACAGAGCTTGCTTGCCATGCAAAGACTGCAGAGAGCCAGGCTCTATGTAAGGCTCTAAAGAAGCACATCTTTAGATCACAGAATGCCTCTCTGTGATGGAGAGAGGGAGGACTGCAGACTTCAGGGTAGCTGGAGAATAAGCCAGATCGCTGGAGTTTTTCCATGATGCAATCATTGCCAGTCTGGAGTCACCCTCTCTGACCCCCATATCCCGCTGTGTTTCTTCTCACTCATGCCACTTTTCGTCGGCAGCTTCTGATTTAGTAGAGATCCCCATTTCTGATACTACTTTGGGGAGGGCTAATTATCTTCCATTTATCTGTACAGCCCTGCATTTGCCATCTATTAGTCCAGAAATGTAAATGCTGTACATCCTTTTATATCTGGCTGCACTACCTAATTATTCCTCATTTGTTTTTATTCTCTCTCAATTTAGCATCATCTGAAAAGTTGGAAATCATGTTTTCATATCATAATTAGGGCTCTAAGAACCTCATAGAAACTGTCTGGCAAATATGCGTGCCTTTGCTTTTCATTTTAATGGTGAATTTAAAAGTGAGAAAATAAATTAGGGCTGAAGGAAATAATAGACTGAAATGAAGGTTTCTGGAATATAGATGAGGAAATATGATAGAGCAAGATAGGGAGAGAAACTTCCAGCATTAAGGTGCCAAAGCCAGCCCCTACAGTAAAGCCTGATGGTAGTAGATGAGCAGGATTGCTTCTTTCCTTTGCTGATGAAAATCATCTTAAGTTGTTTCACTTTTGGGGTAGGCCAAGGGAGGCACAATTTTGTTAACTGGATAAACACCTTTCTTTAAGTTTTCAGAAAGATTTACCTTTTTGACAGCAATCTGGATTATATTTAATTAAGGTATGTGATTTGACCTGACATGGCCACCTATGAGAGAGAACAGAAAGAATCCATAGATCTGAAGTTCCCAGGGAAGAAGGAATGGGAACACAACAACCTGATGAAGAAGTTCTTGAAATTATTACTGTCATTCCTACAAACTGTCACCTCCTTGAAGCAGCCTCTCCCATGAATCAATTACCTCTTCATCTTCAGAACTTTGTTCAAGATTCATGTCTAGGATTTCCTAAAGTAGCTGCATCGGGTTCTAGGTCATCTAGAAATTTTGCCCTCTGTGTATATTCCCTTCCTGATTCTTTCATAATTTGATCTTCATCCCTGGACTGTAACATTTGAATTTGTACCTTTAAGCATTTTTGTATGTATTATTTATGCAAGCGTTAGTATGTGTATTTGTCCTCCATACTACATTAGTTAGAAGTTTTAAAGGCAAGCTTGATGTATCACTCATGCCAAATAAGGTTAGGGCTCAGTAACAAACAACCTTCAACGAGCAACAACTTAAAGGAATGATGTTTATTTATCACTCATATTTCATGTCTATTGCAGTGGAGGTCAGCAGTGGAGGTGGGGGACGGGGACATAAGACTTTGTTTATCTTTTCTCACTGATCCAGGTTAATGAAGATATCCAGATACTTGCTTATGTAATTCCAGAGGGAGAGAAAAAAGAAACTAGAGAACCATGTTCTGGCTTTTTAGAGTTTCTTTCTGTAAGACATACATGTCACTTATGATATTTTACTGTCCAAAGTAACTCACACAGCTATGCCTGAGTTCAGTGTGTTGGAATAAGTAATTGTCCTATAGGTAGGGGTTCGGATTATTTGTGAACAATAACACATTGTATCCCAAATAGTGCTTTTTATCTTTATTATATCTTTTCATAGAACTACCAAGAGTCGTTCTTTGCCTACAATGACCACCAGTGTCTTTAAAAGTACAGCTAATTGGCTAAAGGAATAATTTGGATATTTTTTCTTTAAGACATTACCAAATTCTTGACCCAGTGGTCTGCCTTTCAATTCTTCCTGCCCACTAACATGTCTCTATGAGATTGTTGTAACCCAAATTACATTTCTGTGCAACTGGTAATAAACACAGAGAAGCAAAGTCGAAAGTCTAAGTATCCATTTGACCAAAAGTGATGATGATTCAATGAACTTTGAAATAATTCTTCCCCCCTTTTGAGGAATCAAGCGAAGTAATTGCAATAAATTTGGACCATTGTATAAGTTTACCTTTGAGTATTAATATAATTATTATCTTTTAAAATTTTTGTTTTATATTGGACTATAGTTGATTTACAATGTTGCACTAGTATCAGGTGGACAGGAAAGTGATTTGGTTATACACAAATATGTATATATTCTTTTTCAAATTATTTTCCCTTTTAGGTTATTATAAAATATTAAGCAGAGTTCCCTGTGCTGTACATTAGGTCTTTATTGGTGTTCTATTTTAAATATAGTAGTGTGTATGTATTAATCCTAGTCTACCAATTTATTTCTCCCCTTTTCCCTTCCCCTCTGCTAACATTAAGTTGATTCTCTGTGAGTCTGTTTCTGTTTTGTAAATAAGTTCATTTGCATCATTTTTTAAGATTCCACATGTAAGTGATATCATGTGATATTTGTCTTTCTCTGCCTCTTTTAATATACTAATTATCTTGATTCCATATTTTAAAGCTATCAAATGTTTACATTTTCATACTTGTAACTCTGTATCCCTGAATGTTTTGTGCCTTGCTCTAGAAGGCCTAGAAATTGAATTCAGCAGGCTCGCCAACATGCTACCAGAGCTGCTGTCATCAGGAATTATTTTCACCAAGAGAGAGCTTGTTAGAGGAGGGAAAAGGAGTAATACTAAGAATTTAATGGAATATGTTAGAAAGTCACAGTCCAAGCAGAGTACCGAAAACCATTTGAGGGGCAGAATACACTTTATATATTATCAAAAGACAGTTTGAGGAGGCCAGACCTGTTTTCTTTTGTTTTATTTGCAAATAGCTTTAATCACAACTGGAAAGAATGGGAGAAGGGGAGATGAAAAAGAAAGGATGAGGATTTTAGTTTGGCTGGTTTTAGGATTCCTTTCCATTCTTTGGCAGTGCTCCATTACTTAATCCTTTGAACATGATGAACTCAATCTCAGAATCAAATGCACTTTTGCTTAAAATGTTTAAAAGCTCTGGCAAGGAAAACATGGGAATCTAATTTTAGAAGTGTCGGAACCATTCAAAATACTAAGCCGTCCAGCAGAAATGCTGAAAAAGGCTTCTCATTTACCCCTGGTTCCCTCCACAATTTCCATCTCCAGCGTCATCCTAGCCACATTACCTCAGGGTCCTCAGAGGGGGCTTGAAAACACAAACTGCTTCTGAGAGTTCAGCTTCTGCCTTCATAACCAAGAGCACCTGCATGGCTTGCGTCAGCCAGTACAGGCACCGGACACCATGGGGGCCCATGTGTCAGAAATGACATCTCCTGCGGCTTCTGCAGCCTTGGCTTTCCACTGCCCGTGATCACAAACTACTGGACCGGCCAGCTGAGATTAGCCCTGCTGAGCTGGCTGCTGCCTCCTGTCTTTTGGAGGGGAGGCAGGAGAAACACAGCTTGGTTTTTAAAATCATTTCCACTAGGTGAAAGCAGATAGATGCTTTCTGGAGAGATGCCAGATGTTTCATGATTAAAAGCAAGAATACACACACACACACACACACACATTACTATCGCCCCCAAACACACACACATTTGTGACTAATCATGTTTTAAGCTCTAATTGAGATATGTGAGGTTATTCAAGACTTGAAAATAAGGTCTAAACTTTTCAAAAAGATTTTATTTAGAAAGAACTTAGTAGTGATGTTCTAGAAGGTTAATCTAATTTCTAAAGATAGTCAAATACCTGGCCAGGTGTATAGAATCACTGAATTTTAAAGTTGAAAGCAACATTGGCAGTCATGTAGTCTGACCCATCCATTTTACAGAGAGAAAAGCAAGGCCCAAAGGGTGCAATGACTTGGTAAAACTCACACAAATTGTGAGTAGTAGGGTCAGTAGAGGAACTCAGAAACCCTTACTTCTTGTCCTTGTTCTTTCCACAATGAAACACTAAATATACCTACAGATATCTATTTTCTTTGGGAAAATCCTTGAATTTTCTGAAAAGCAATACTTCCTTTAAGCTAATATTAAGAATTTTAGAAACAGAAGAGTTCATAAGGACCGTTAGGTCAACCTCGGTGTGTATTCTTAAAGTTAATTAACAGTACCAGGAGGTGAACAAGAAGCATGTTGATTTCAGGACAAGTTAATTCATCTTAAGAAAATCAGTGCCACAGATATTTGTTTACAGATTTATTGATATGTATTTCTTATACCATTCACCCATTTAAAGTGTACAAATAGGTAACTGTTGTTATATTCAAAGTTGTGCAGTCATCACCACAATTTAATTTAAAATTTTTTATTACCACCAAAGAAACTCCAGACCCATGAGAAGCTACTCTTCCAGGCCCTGGCAGCCACTAATCTACTTTCTGTCTCTATGCATTTGCCTATTCTGCCACAGATAATTGAATTGTGTGTGTGTGTGTCTTTGCAAAGACACTTCTCTCCAGGCCTTGAGCTGGGACTGCTGGAGAACTGAAAAAGACATTATCAAGGCCAATGCCATCCTGAACAGGCAGCACTAGTGCTGACAGAGGGGAAGCCCAAAGCCCCAAGGACAGTTAAGCTGAAGGACTAAGTGCTTGCAGAGCCAGAGCCACAACTCTAAGAGCTGGCTGGGAGACAAGACAGGCTGAACAAGAGAAATTTGTGTCAAAATAGAGATGGATCCCAGTATTTACTGGGCTTCCTGCAGGGGCTGGGGACCTGAAGGAGTATCAAATAAGAGGAAAGGATAAACGGTTATTGCACTGAGATCTGGAAAAATACCACCAGACAATGAAATCATACTAAACAGTTTCATATACCCTCCTTCCCTTAGAATATACTTTCCAGAATTATTTTATTTACAAATAATACTAAACAACAACAACAGAATAATATTCATCATTACAGAAGCGGTGTATGTGCACTGTAGAAAGTTAGAGAATACAGAGAAGCAAAAATAAGAAAACAAAGACATTTAATTTCCATAACAGTGATTATCACTATAACCTTTTAGTGCCTATCTTTCCAGAATAGGTTCCACCTATCTCTACTTATATCCATGGCTGTTATTGTTTAGTCGCTCAGTTGTGTCCGACTCTTTTGTGATCCCATGGACTGCGGCCTGCCAGGATCCTCTGTCCATGTGATTTTACAGGCAAGCATACTGGAGTGGGTTGTCATTTCCTTCTCTAGGGGATCTTCCTGGCCCAAGGATTGAACCCTCATCTTCTGCATTGGTAGGCAGACTCTTTACCACTGAGCCACCAGAGAAGCCCCTATCCATAGCTACTCTTTACCAAAATTAGGTCACACTGGACATGTATCTTTCTGTCTTCTTTTAATGAAACTTGCTTCTAACACACAGAAAGAAGCTCAGAATGTTTTAGGAACTACGTGGAATCAGAGAACCTTATCATAAACTTTTTTATTCATTTACTTTCCTGTACTAGCCAACTACTGTCACTGAGATGATGACATAAAAGGAAAGGGAAAGCTAGGAGGACTCCTGGTTCCAGCTCCTTTATTATTTTTTTTAGGTCTTCCTTACTCACCAGTAAGCTGAACGTAGATGAGATTGGTAAATGTGCTTTTATCAAGAATTGAAGCAAAACCAACTGGGTTAGTTTCATGCAGCATTTCCGCTCTTGTGGTAAAAGCTTGTATAAGCTATGAAAATGAATTGCATAATTTCTGTAAACAAGTGCTCCTCTATTTGCATTTAAAAGTGGCATTGCACCATATAACGATGAACGGTAAAGTGTATGCTAATGATTAAAATTTATAATTTTACTTAATTTTGAATAACATTAAATAGCTAATTAAACACACCGTGCCAAGTTTAGAGAGAGTAAGAGACCATAGAAGAAAGGAATTGTATTGCCTTTTGTGGCATATTTTCCTCTGCTTTGTAAACAGAATCTCCCACACTTTCATTTTTCACTGGGCCGCATAAATTGTAGGTAGTTCTGCTTGGAGGTAGATAATAGCAAGGAACATAGAGGTGCATTTCTGGGCTAAAACAGATCGGGAAACAACACATGACTGGACTGGAGAGAAGAGGATGTGAGCACATGATCTTCGAAGGTCACGCTGGAAAGAATGCAATCTATTACAAAAGCCAAGGGGACCAGCACATCCTTTAGCAACAGATGAATTCTTCCTATGTGTTATGATGCATACAAATCATACTGTTTTAAATACTGGTATCATTCTACTTTTTAAATTTTCTTTTTTTATTGGAATATAATTGCTTTACAATGTTGTGTTAGTTTCTGCTGTACAACATTGTGAATCAACCTCATGTATACATGTGTCACCTCTCTGCCATGCTGCCATGCTATCCCTCTAAGTTATCACAGAACACTGTGCTGAGCTCCCTGTGCTATACAGCAGCTTCCCATGAAGTAAATCTTTTACACATAATAGTGTATATATGTCAGTGCTACTCTCCCAATTCACCCCCCCTCCCTTCCCCCTGTGTCCACAGTCTGTTCCCTTTGTCTATGTCTCTATTTCTGCCCTGCAAATAGGCTCGCTGGTATCATTTTTCTAGAATCCACATGTATGTGTTAATATACAATATTTGTTTTTCTCTTTCAAACTTACTTTACTCTTAAATACTGATTTCATTCTAAATGCAAATGTGCATGCAGGCAAACAAGCCAAGAGCCAACAAAACTGTACATGAAGTGCCAGGGCAGTGTATCAGGTACAATAAATAGAGAGGAACCAGAGGCTGGCACAATAGGTGAAGGAAGGTGGCATTTGATAGAACCTTCAAAACATTAAAGAGTCACTTAAGATCTAAGAAGAAAACCTTGGCTGTGGGTCCTTTAATCTTTGAAGACCCATCATTTCACAGTTAATCTTTCTTTTAAATGCAGCTGTTGCCTGAGGGGACATCTCCCTCCAGTCTTTGCTCAGAAAGGTCTCTTTGGGGGAGAATAGGCCAAGTTATCCTTTTATTCTGTTTTCAAGGAGCACAGGGAATCTTTTCTGCCGCAGCCCACAGGCTTGCCACTTTTCTTAGAGCTCCAGCCCTGGGGCAGAGAGTGGTCAAGCCCCAATGCGGGAGACCCTGGGGACAAAAGACAAACACCCAGATATCAACATAATTACTCCGACCAAACATCATGCTGTTTGTTTTTCTGCCTTGTCTAGCCTTCTCCTCCACTTGTTGTCATATTCATGCTTGAAGGAACAGCTGTTATTCATCCTATACAGTGCTATAAAAAGCCAGCCTTTGGCTCTCTTTGCTCATCAAGCACAGCTCATTTCAGGCTGGTGCTGGCTCCGGGGCTAATAGGTACATTCGATCAACTGGCCGTTGCTCCCACGTTCAGTCTCCAGAGGTCAGCACTTCTGGGCCCTGCCTGAATTAATGAAGAGGAGGCAGGACCCATGAGGAAGAAGCATTTGGTTATGACTGTAGCCTGACTTCCAACCTCGATCTCTTTCGGCCCCCCCTGCCTCTGAACATGGGGGAGTGTTCATGCCTTTGCTTCCAAAAGCAGCTTTTATAGTAAGTGAACTCTCTCTAATTTATTTAGCTTTTCTTGTGCCAATATTCTAATAGTTTGACAGCAACTCCCAGTAAGTGGTTGATTACATTCAAGCAAATACACAGATGAGCAATTAAGTGCATTCACTTGCACCTTAGCAGACCTGAGGTGGTAGGATTATCTCATAGAAATAATTATGGCTGCTCCATCGTGCCTTGCTGCTGTTGGGGAAAAGTTGGCTCTTGAAATTGGCTTTGGGTCAAGTGGGCTGTTGCCTGGCTGTTTCTGACTGAGAACTCTTAAGGTGTGTGTGGGAGTGTGTGTGTGTGTGTGTTTGAAAGTAGGTTTATACTAAATGCCATGTGGGTCTTTTGCAAAATGGAGTCTTTCCAGCTGAGAACAGAGATCCTCATGTCCCATATAGACTAAGTGAGGAGATTTTGTATCTGTTATGTGCATTTTTAATTACAAAGGGTTGTTTGCAAGCATTTCCTTGGGAAACATCTGTCTCATGGACAGAATAGTTGAGAAACAGGAAAACAGCATAGCCCAACTCTTCTACTAATTGGGTGGGTGACCTTAACAAGCCATTACTATCTTGTGCCTCAGTTTTCCTTAAAGAGGCTCGTCATGAGGCGCAAATGAAAAGTACAGAAGAAAACGATGTCTAGGCTCTTGAGCTCTGTGGAACTTACGTAAACACAACGCTGTTTTAGTTCTTGTTCTGCTTAAATAAATACAAACCTGCTTGTTTTAGGTCTTGTTCTGTTTGATGGGGGCAACCAGTTCAACAGGAATGAATTATTCACCTAACAAATTTTGTTCCAAAGGAGATTAACCAGAGCCAGATACTGTTATGATAACTATAACTTACGTAACAGAAAAATGAGGGCGTGGGAGGGGAGATTAACATTTGCTAAATGCCTCAGTGTCAGTCACATACTGTACCTCACTGAACCTCCACAATGACTCAACACAGTATGTGTGTCATGATCACCTTCTCATGGCTATGGCAGGAAAACAGAAAACAAGTCAGGCTACTTTGATCATTTTTTGGATGTGAGGAAACAGAATTGGCTGAGGAACTGCTTTAGTACCAAGGAGATAAATAGTAGAAGGGTGTAAAATTGGTGATAATAGCTAACATTTCAAAAAGCAGCACAGTATAAGCAGGAGCAATGGGGTCAAGGCTGAACAGAAACAAACTGGCAGTAAACCATCCAGGGAATAAACATAAAAAATAACTAGAAAAGTGATCATAAAAACTTTAATAGCGAAGAATATTGATTATTTCTAGAAGTCTTCTATTAGCTTTTATGTTTCTATGGATATATTCAGGTCTGTAAGCTGAACACAAATTAATTTATTAGTTTTGATCTAAATAAACTAGACGCATATGTATTGTTATATCCTCTTGCCTCTCAGTTATCCACACACAATCCTGCTGTGTCTGATTTCTTTGTGTAGGATTGACTTATACATCTTATTCAAAGTGAAATCGTAGAGCTTGTAGGAAGCAGAGTTTTTGTAGGAATTGTATTGCCCCTCCCAAGTTCATCGTAGTTTGTTCACGCCACAAGGCAGGCTGGTTGCAGACAAATGCCAGAGGGAGGGCAATGAGACAGTATTTCATTAGTATTCCAGATTCCTTTTCTCTTTGTAAACTTTTTGGTTACAAACTGAAGCCATCGTGTCTATGATATCATGTTTCTATTAATAGATAAACAATGATAACTTTATTGACCATCAATAAACGAACATCAATTGTCTAGCACATTGCAGATAATCAAAGCAGATGGCCACATGGTTGCTGTTGCCATTATTACTGGATAATCATGGAATTAAAAGCATTCTTTATCAGTTCATATAGTGTGCAAGTACTTCTTTAAGTTTTTCATCATTAGTAAATAATTCAAAATATTAATCCATGTCAAAATTTTAGAACTCAGACTGTCACAGGACTTCAACATTTTCATGGTTCATTTCTTTTTTGTTTAATTTTTATTGGAGTATAGTTGATTTACAATGTTGTATTAGTTTCAGGTGTACAGGAAAGTGAATCAGTTATACATATACATATATCCACTCTTTTTTAGATTCTTTTCCCATATAGGTCATTACATAGTATTGAGTAGAGTTCCCTGTGCTATACAGTAGATCTTGATTAGTTATATATTTCATATATAGTAGTATGTATATGTCAATTTCAATCTCCAAGTTTATCACTCAGCCCACCTTCACCCCCTGGTAACCATGAGTTTGTTTTCTGTATCTGTGACTCTATTTCTGTTTTGGAAATAAATTCATTTGTATCATTCTTTTACATTCCACATGTAAGCAATATCATATGGTATTTGCCCTATCTCTGTCTGACTTACCTTGAAAAGGAAAGGAAAGTGAAGTCACTTAGTCATGTCTGACTCTTTGTGATCCCATGGACTGTAGCCTACCAGGTTCCTTTGTCCAAGACATTTTCCAGGCAAGAATACTGGAGTGGGTTGCCATTTCTTTCTCCAGGAGATCTTCCCAACTGGATATATGCCCAGGAGTGGGTTTGCTAGGTCATATGGTAGTTCTATTTTTGGTTTTCTTTAAGGAACCTCCATAATGGTTCTACCAATTTATAGTCCCACCTGCAGCATAGGCAGGTTCCCTTTTCTCTATACCCTGTCGGCATTTCTTGTTTATAGACTTCTTGATGTGCATGGTTCATTCCCAATGGACAGCTCCACTTTAAGGCATTGTGCTCTAGTACTTACATCTTAAGCCAGAAAAGTGCTTTGCCCCTTAGTTACGAGATCCCCCTCTCCCTGCCACTCCCCACAACTGAACTGCATTCAGATCTGAATCACCACTGCCACTGTTTTATTTTTCATGCTGTTGTTTTATCATACAGAATCAGATATGAATTGTGCCCTTAGGAAACTCATCATTGTGTAAAAGCCAAATAAGGAAGTATTCAGATACCCACTGGTCACCTACAAACAGCAACCATCATTAAGACTATTATTATCACTATTATTATAACTTATTATTACAGTACCAATAACCTATTCTTTTACTATAGTGTGTCAACACAGGCACTGTCTGAGCTCAACTAGTCCTCCAACTTTCTTTCTTATGCCATTTTATGTCCTGGTGTTCTGAAGACAGCCCCATTTATAACAGTGTGATTGAACGGAGTGGAGGATGAGTGGCATTGTGAACAAACCTAAGGGAATCCATGAGTCTGGGGGTACTTATGCCTCATGGATCCTAGCAAGCAAGGAAGCAAACCACCAAATTAGAAGTGACCCTTGGTTGTATATAGAGATTTGAAATATGTTTAATGTTGTGAGGTCACAGCTGAACAGAGTTTCCAGAATGCCACTTGTGTGCTCATGAGTAACATGGAAGTACAAGGAACTCCAGGGTAAGCCTAGGTAGAGAGAACCTTAAACAGTCTCAAGATATTTCCTGGGAGTGAGTCATCTGTGCCTTCAAAGGAGACATAGATATGGCAGGATTTGGCACCAGGTCCAAAAGAGTACTGTGAATGAGATCAAAGTGTAGATACAGAACACTAGGTGTGCCACAGATAATTTGTTAAAAATTCTTTTTCTGCCCTTTATTTCGTATCAAAAGTTTGGGCTACTCCAACCTGATATCTTTCTCCATTACGTTCATTAGTATATACTTCCAGTGGTTTGCCTTGACATAGCAATCACTTCTAACAGTTTATGAAATAAATTTTATCAGAAGGGGAAGGGAAAAAATTGTTTCTTCTTTCCTGAAGTTGCAGAAATGCAGACAGCATTTTGCATTATAAAGTATCCTGTAAGTTTTATTTGTGACTCAGGAGTCTCAAAAAAGACACTTGAGTTTAGAGAATGTTGGCTTGTCCTCTGAAGGTTTTCATTAACTTATAAAAATTTGTAATTATAATCCTGATTATCTTTTTGCAAATCTGATGCCTTACCATTAATATTTTTAATATGTATTTTTTTTTAATTTTCTTTACTTTATTGTGTTGGCTTTGCCATACATTGACATGAATCCGCCATGGGTATACATATGCTCCCCCTCCAGAACCCCATTAGTTGGCTGTGCTAGGTCTCAGATGCAGCACACAGCATCCTCACCATGATGCACAAACTCTCCAGTTGTGGCATATGGTCTCAGAAGTTGTGGCGCAGGGGCCCAGCCACTCACTGACATATGGCATTCCAATTCCCCAACCAGGGATTGAACCCAGGTCATCTCCTGCATTGTATGGTGAACTCCCAACCACTGAACCACCAGGGAGGTCCTCCATTAATATTTAAATTGGGTCTCTGTTTTACAAAAAGTATAAAAGCATGTAGAGTTTTTTTTTTCTTTAAAACAAAAGGGAATCTATGGCAGCAGACACAGAAATAAAAAACAAACAATTACTGGCACTGGCTGGGTTCCCTAAGAAACAGACAAATTTAAGATGCATGATGCTTATTACGAGTGTCCTTGAGACCAGTCCCTGTGGAAGGAAGGAGTAATTGGGTTTATGGAAAGGATGAGTTATGCTGTTGGCCTGACAGTCGCCTCACCCAACCCCAGGAAAGTACCTTCTGAGTTGTCCTGAGTTAGCCAGGTCTTTCTACTCCCACATAATCACTTGCTGGATAGGGGCCACCATGCAGTAGTGTGCAGGAGCTTGTGCACTCCGGCTCCAACGAACAGATTGCGTGCATTCACAGCTCAACATTCAGTGAAGTCAGTCACATTTGTAGCTTGAAATCAGCACTGGAAGGACTATTTACTTCCTGAAAATTAAAAAATCAATCAACAAAGATTACAAATCTGAGTTTGTTTGCTTGTTTGATTGGTGACACCATTGTTAAACATTTACCAGAACACCATTGCTACCCCGCAAAAGGAGTTTGGTTTTGAGTGAGGCATATCTCAGAAACTCAGCTCTACTAAAGGGGCTGAGGATGGAAGGCTGTGTTCTGATGGCACTAACAGCAGCTGGGGTTACGTGGTGTCCATACAATGGTGATTCTGTTGGTTTTCTACTGAAACAAAGAACTTAAAGAGCCTTTGATTCATTTAAGTTGACAAATGATGACTCACAAGCTGAAGAAGTTAACTGAACAGGGAACAGATGACTGAGTGTGGTGAACCCACACTGAGCTCAGTTAGGAGCAGACAAAGGAAAATCAGTTAACCTCCTTTGGGGACTCCATGAGGACTGTAGATATGTCTGGATTATGCCTCGAGGTTGTTGGGGACTATGTCACTAGAGAACTACTTTTGCTAGAAAAGCACTGAAAAACATTTAATCACAGAGTATAGGCTTAGATTTTTGTTACTGTTAATGTTTTCTTGTGGCTTTTAGCAATTTGGGCATGAGAGCGAATTCACAAAATAGTCTAACATTGAATTCAAATCAGTGAGCTGATCAGGTTAAAACTGAAAATAAATTGAGAAGAGTGGAGCATCACTCTTTCTGAAAACAGATTTTCAGCACTGCAGGTGGACCCAGTTTCGTACCATCAGTGGATCGGTTGTCCTTCCTCATTAACAAGTTGCTGCCACCTCGCTGGAGGATAAATACAGGGTTTAAAATTTTGGATTCTAAAGTGCTCAGGATGCAGGGCAAATGTATTTTCTCTTCCAAATGCTTTTATGCCTTTGCCATGTACTAGTTTTAAGAAGCCATGTATTGTTGGCAGGGTAGGAGAATGTATAAATACCAACACTGACCTGGGTATGTTTGCCACATAACACACAGCCACTGAGGCCTGCACTCCGTGTTAACATTCTCAGTGATGGGAGTAGCTATGCCCTCAGGCCGCAGTTACGAGTCTCCGTGTACACTATCAAGATGGTTGCTTGGGGTTTTAGACTATGGTTGGTGACCTTGGGGTGGAACAAATCTAACCCAGTCTATATGGAAGTAAATATACTGTAAACTAAAGCTAAGCCCTATGGTATAGGCAGCTGACATGAATGTACTATGATATGACTTTAAACCATAGTTTTCTTAGGAAAACTCAGTGTTCAACTGGAAGTGTTTTATAGTTTTTTACTTGCCCTCTTGGATGTAGAGATTACCTGATGCCCAATAATAATAGTAGTTTTTTAAAGTAATTTATCATGTGCAAGACAATGGTTCTATATATTTTATACATTGACTCCTGTATTCTTAATAACGGACCCATGAAGTAGGTATCATCAATATCATCCTCATTATGCATAGAAAGTCAAGTCACATAGCTAATGAATGATGGAGCCAAGATTTGAGTCCATAAGTCTTTCTTCAGAGATCATGCTCGTACTTACTATGATAAAGTATATCTTAACCTAAATTCACTTCATAAACTGCATCTCTTCATTTCATTTTTTGTTGGTCACAGTAACCCTGCAAAGTAGTAGTAGTAGTAGTGTTAGTTGCTCAGTTGTTTCCAACTCTTTGCAACCCCATGGGCTTTAGCCCACAAGGCTCCTCTTCCATGAGATTCTCCAGGCAAGAAGACTGGCGTGAGTGGCCATTTCTTTCTCCAGGGAATCTTCCTGACCCAGGGATCAAACCCACCTCTCCTGTATTACAGGCAGAGTCTTTAACATCTGAGCTACAAGGAAGCCCCACCCTGCAAAGTGCCCCTGACTAAAATTACACAGTAGGATCATGGAAGGAGTTTGACTGAAACTCAGAATCTAATTGTCACATAGCTAAGCTATCTAACCACCATTAAAAGAAGTTCATCTAAAAAGAGAATATTATCATGCGAGATGTTACTCTTCAGTTATTTTGCTCTTGTCATTGAAAAATTCTAATATTGGAGTAGCCAATCAAATGCTCTTTGGCTCTTAAACTGTCTTCTCTTGAGAGAGAGGAAAACGGTGGAGTGTAGACAGCAATGTTTTTCCAAATTTAATATGAAAGTTACCTGGGGGTCTTAACTAAAAATGCAAATCCTGATTCTGTTGGACTGGGGTGGGTCCAGATGTTCTGCATTTCTATCTGTTGATACTGATGCTCTGCTTCTCCAGACCACATGTTGAGTGGCAAGGACGTAGGGTAGAAGAGCTCCCCCTAGAGGCTAATAATGATGCTTGTTAGAAAAAAGGGAAGATAGCCCCAGGGACCATTCAATCAACTGGACAAAAGCAGGATGGGAAAAAATTCGTTTCAGGGAAGTACAAGTGAAGAAACATTTAATGCATTTTGTTTTATTTCAAGTAGAGTGTGATGCAACGTGACCACCCAATTATGTAAGCTGAGAGATGTGGGCACATTGTACCCAAAGTAATAAATTCAGTCTGGCTAATAAACATGTAAATCTTAATGTTCCATCTCCAACCCTAAGTTTCTACAGTTATGGCAGGCATTGTATTTTTCCCATGTTCTAAACAGAAAAAGTTAATAACTTATTATCAGCTTTCCATTATCTGTACATAACCTATTTTGTGGATGATCCTCTGGAAACTCATTTATACTTCATTATGTTTTGGGTTGTTTTCCTCCACTCTCAGTTCGTATGTGTCTTTAGATCATTGATTAGTTTAATGTCATCTTAAAGAAACACAGTAGAATGAAACTAGAACACTTTCTAACACCATACACAAAGATAAACTCAAAATGGATCAAAGATTTAAGCATAAGACCAGAAACTGTAAAACTCCTAGAGGATAACATAGGCAAAACACTCTCTGACATAAACCAAAGCGGGATCCTCCATGACCCACCTCCCAGAATATTGGAAATAAAAGCACGAATAAACAAATGGGACCTAATTACAATTAAAAGCTTCTACACAACAAAGGAAACTATAAGCAAGGTGAAAAGACAGCCTTCAGAATGGGAGAAAATAATAGCCAATGAAGCAACGGACAAACAATTAATCTCAAAAATATACAGGCAACTCCTGCAGCTCCATTCTAGGAAAATAAACGACCCAATCAAAAAGTGGGCCAAAGAACTTAACAGACATTTCTCCAAAGAAGACATACAAATGGCTAACAAACACATGAAAAGATGCTCAACATCACTCATCATCAGAGAAATGCAAATCAAAACCACAATGAGGTA
>ML662331.1:1357042-1370430 GCA_007570785.1 Antilocapra americana | reverse complement strand
CCATCAAGTCAAAGCTATGGTTTTTCCAGTAGTCATGTACAGATGTGAGAGTTGGACTATAAAAAAAGCTGAGCACTGAAGAGTTGATGCTTTTGAACTGTGGAGTTGGATAAGACTCTTGAGAGTCCCTTGGACAGCAAGGAGATCCAACCAGTCCATCCTAAAGGAAATCAGTCCTGAGTATTCATTGGAAGGGCTGATGATGAAGCTGAAACTCCAACACTTTGGCCAATGATGCAAAGAACTGACTCATTGGAAAAGACCCTGATGCTTGGAACAATTGAAGGCAGGAAGAGAAAGGGACGACAGAGGATGAGATGGTTGGATGGCATCACCGACTCAATGGACATGAGTTTGAGTAACCTCCAGGTGTTGGTGATGGACAGGGAGGCCTGGCGTGCTGCAGTCCATGGGGTTGCAAAGTGTTGGACACGACTGAGCAACTGAACTGAACTGTGTGGAATATGTAGATGTTTGAAACCATGCTAATCTTTGATTTGTGATAAATCTCTAATTGGTGACTGTGATGGTTAATTTCATATGTCAACCTGGCTGAGTCACAGTACCTGGATAGATCAAACATTATTCTGGGTATTACTGTGAGGGTAGTTTTGATGAGATTAATATTTAAAATGTTGTACTTTGGGTAAAGTAAATTGCTCTTCTTAATGTGGGTGAGCCTCATTCAATCAAATGAAGTCATGAATAGACCAAAAGACTGAACTCCCCCACTCTGCAGCAGACTGCTTTCAGACTTAAACTGAAACACTGGCTTCTCCTGTGTCTCCAATCTGCTATACTCTGCTGTCTGATTTTGTACTTGCCAAACCTACACAATTATGTGAGAAAATTGCTTTCAAAAAGTTACACAAACATGCAAATTCTATTGGTTCTGTTTCTTTGGAAAACCCTGACTAACGCAGTTGACTTGGGGGGAAGAGCTTAATAAATTTACATTATACCCATCAGTTAATAAATAAGCATTGCTTGAGGGCCTATTTATGCTTTGGATTATATCAGAAAGTTCATAAGATACAACACAGCCCCTTTTCCTTTCACAGTGACAGGCCTGATTATTATGGTGAGGAGAAGAGGAAAAACTGGCAAACATAGTGAAATACTGCCTTGCAGTATTTATAGGAAGGCATTTTCCTAAAAGTTATATGAGTTTGATCAGAAACCTTTGAGTCAGAAAAGTTCAGGATGAGGCAGGACATTAATAAATCTTGCTAAGATTCTCTGAATCGTGCTTATCTTTGAATATTCTGCATTACTTTAGGACTGAGGGCTTCTCTGGTGTCAGGTAAAGAATCCACCTGCAATGCAGGAGATCATCTGCAACACAGGAGATGTGGCTTAGTTTCCTTGGTCGGGAAAATCCCCTGGAGAAGTAAATAGCCACCCACTCCAGTATTTTTGCCTGGAAAATCCCAAGGACAGAGGAACCTGGTGGGCTACAGTCCATGGTGTCACAAAGAGTCGGATACAACTGAGCAACTCAACTACCACCACAAAATGCATGGCTGCTGATAAGGGGCCCCAGGTTCAAAAACTAAGATCATGGCATCTGATCCCTTCACTTCATGGTAAATAGATGGGGAAAAAGTGGAAACAGTGACAGATTTTATTTTCTTGGGCTCCAAAATCGCTGCAGGTGATGACTGCAGCCATGAAATTAAAAGATGTTTGCTCCTTGGAAGAAAAGCTATGACAAACCTGGTGTAGTATTAGTCACTGTTTTTGACCCCATGGAGCCTGCCAGGCTCCTCTGTCCATGGAATTCTCCAGGCAAGAATACTAGAGTGGTTTGCCATTTCCTTCTACTAGATAGCGTATTTAAAAACAAAGACATCACTTCGCCAACAAAGGTCTTTATAGTCAAAGCTATGGTTTCTGCTGTAGTCATGTACAAATGTGAGAGGTGGACTGTAAAGAAAGCTGAGCACCAAGGAATTGATGGCTTTTGAACTGTGATAATGGAGGAGACTCTTGAGAGTTCCTAGGATAGCAAGGAGACCAAACCAGTCAATCCTAAAGGACATCAACCATAAATATTCACTGGAAGAACTGATGCTGAAGCTGAAGCTCCAATACTTTGGCCACCTGATGGGAAGAGCTGACTCATTAGAAAAGACCCTGATTCTGGGGAAAAACTGAGGGCAGAAGGAGAGGATGAGATGGTTGTGTGGCATCATCAACCCAATGGACATGAATTTAAGCAGACTCCAAGAGACAGTGAAGGACAAGGAAGCCTGGTGTGCTGCAGGCCATGGGGTTGCAGAGAATCAGACATGACTGAGCGAGTGAATAACAATAGCAAGGTCAAGACACAGTGAAAAGAAAACTCTGGAAGGACTACAGTTCCACAGTAAAAGCTCTGGTTTTTATTCTCTGACCAAGATGAAACGCAGGTGGCTTAGAGTTGGAATCTCTCTGTCTCTCTCTCATTCACATGTTCAAGGGCAGCAGAGGACAGAAAAGCACACAGATCCATAAATGCTAGGATAGCGGCTACAATCCCAGTGCTTTATACAAAAGTTTCAGTTACTTCATTCAACCCAGGCCACAGAGTAGATGGGGGTTATGCAGTCTCCAATGGGATGAGCAGAAAAACTTCTCTTGAAAGGCACAGTGAGTCCCAGCTTTAAACACTTTGGAATAGCTGTGGCCTCCCCAGGGGAAAAGGGGAAAAGGCAGCCAACAAATCTTCCCCATGAGAGTCGTTAGGATTTCTGAGACAGCTCAGACCTGCCTCTGAGGCAGAGCCAAGCACAAACAGCACCAAATACGATAACTCTTGCACAAAAGGAAAGCACATGCTTTCTTTTCTCATGGCAGGGTGGGGCTTCCAGGCCCTCACTGGTCTTTCACCATTGTGATCAGAAACAGGAGCTGCTGATGTAAAGGTCAGCAGCGTGCAGAGCTTGTTTCTACCCTGGTGAGGAGAGTTTTCCCCAACTGAAGGCATCTAATTGGTCGTTGATGACTCACAGATGCTGAAGTACACAGGCAGACGCATCTGATTGGCTGTCACCCCGTTTCAGCATTGCCAGCCACCAGGTCTGTGATGGATGATACAGAAGGAGAAAAAGCTATCATTTGGATCAATTAATATGATGAGATGGGGTGAGGGAACTTACCTTTTCCCACATCCCTAACCTAATAGCTATCCTTGTGGTTTCATTTCCTCAGTGCTCGTTAGAAGGTGCTTTTTAAAAAGTAGTTCAGTAGATAGGAAACTTTTGAATGCTGCATAAGTGTCAGGTCTCATCATTTTTTTTTCCTTCTGCTTACATCAACGAGATGAGGTTTACAAGCTGCAGGACAATATAGAAACAGTCGTGACGAAAAGCTCAAGGAGTACTCTGGCCAACAGAAAGGCTGGGGGAATAGGAGGTAGAGCCTCCAGGACTCAATTTTAATCTTAACCTGGTGTTGATGCTTGTCTCAGAAACCTCCAAAAGTCATCCACAAGATAGATATTCTTTCTCCTTTTCACCAATCTCCGTGCTGTTTATTTCGACAGGTACTTGAAGCTTGGGCTCTCAGACCACACAGTGGAGCCTCTCAGACATAGACTGCATTCCAAATTTTTAGTTGCTATATCGTAAAAAAAGATAATTACCATGTGCACAGGGCTTTACATGCAGTAT
Organism: Antilocapra americana; assembly: GCA_007570785.1. Lineage (NCBI taxonomy): Eukaryota > Metazoa > Chordata > Mammalia > Artiodactyla > Antilocapridae > Antilocapra > Antilocapra americana. The sequence continues at coordinate 1,366,777 of ML662331.1, read as the reverse complement.
TCATTTTGTATTCATGGAAACAGTGCAACTACATGCTCCTATCACTATTTATAAGAGGACGATACTGAAAACCAGAATGTTAAGTGATATGAACAAAGGTTTTGAGAAAGTGAGGGAGCCAGAGGGGACCCCAGAACCTGCCTTCTGATGGTGGCAACACAAGAAAGTGATATCCATTGTGGTTGAGAGTACAGCCCTTTGAGTTCTCACTTACAGATCATTGGATCTGGACTTTATTTATCAAACAGTTAACTGGGCTTTCTGTGTGCCAAGCCTTGTATGTGTGATGCTTACAATCCAGCGAGGAAATGGGTCAGCATTGTATTGTAGGATAAAGTCAAGGCTATGGGAATGGCTTCCCTCTCCAATATTCTTACCCAGAGAGTCCCATGGACAGAGGAGCTTGGTGGATTACAGAGCGACTTAACACTTCCACTGTCATGCCCAGAGTAACATAGAGCCCAGAGAGAGAACAACTCAGCAAGTGTGAAATTCAAGGTTTTCAAAGCATTTAATCTTCGTGGTTCCCAGTTTCACTATCTTCATTTGACATGTTTTGCCCAGAAGGAGATCCTTAACATAGTGTCCGTGGACAGGGGCCAGAGTTACTTTCAAGCTCTGTAAATATCTGTACATGTGGTATCCATATGTGCATCTTTAGATAAGAAAGGACAAGGTTCCAAAAGTGTTCCTTGAACCACAAAAAGCTAAAATCTCTAATGAAGCCTCTTTAATCTCTTCTCCCTCTAACAATCTAGCTATTTCACCAAGTATCAAGCCAAGAGAGGGAGAAATGAAATGCCTACTCAGTCACTCAGTTGTGTCCAACTCTTTGTGACCCCATGGAGTACAGCCTACCAGGCTCCTTTATCCATGGGATTTCCCAGGCAAGAGTACTAGAGTGGGTTGCCATTTTCTCCTCCAAGGGATCTTCTGGAGTCAGGGATCAAACCCATGTCTCCTGTTTCTCCTGCATTAGCAGGTGGTTTATTTACCACTGAGCTGCCTGGGAAGCCCAGAAATGAAATAATAATGTCTTAATAACACTTTCCAGAAAATATAACTTACATAAGTGGTACATAGTTGCAGTGACCATTGTTAATCATCTAGATGTTGTTTTAGAAGCACTTCAATCAAAGATCTCATGGCTCCTGAGACTTCATAAAATCCAAAGAATGTCTAATACAGAGAGGTTGAGCCACTGAGACGTTGTGCTATAGAATTACCAGAAAAGAAAAGCAAAGGAAGGCAGGAAGAATGAAAGAGGAAGAGAAAGAAGGTTTTTAAAAAAAGTAATGAAGGGAAGGAGAGAGGAAGAGAAATCACAAAAGTTTACACCTTGGATTTCAGAATCACTTTCTTCTCTGCGAAAGATACTAAAGGCTTTTTATTTACTTTGGACGAGATAGTTAACCATATGAGACTATCAGAGGCCAATAAGCCATTGAGTCGAGATGAATTACTTCCGTAAAGTTAAAGAATGCACTGAGGGAGGCTAAAGAACATCTGACTTAGAGTCCTTTTATAACTCTTCATCGCAGCCAGCCCTGTTCTCTCTTGGGCAGTCATCCCGGTCTCACAGCTGGAGCCTCCTAACTCTGACCAACAAGCTCAGCCAAGCCTGGGCACTAGGAGGCAGAAAGCGAAATGTTCTCAAGTCAGGGACAAATTAAGGATCCCAGATCATGAGTTTAGAAGCTCCATGTTGTTTGACTTTGTGTCCCACTCTGACCTTGGATCAAAGCTTGAGAATCTTGGCTTCAGACTGTTATTTAATTAATAATTGCTGGTTTTGTCATTTGGTGTCTAGGTCTCTGCTTTGGGTCCTGCTTGTTTTTCTAGCAGGAGACCAGAATCCTTTGTTGATTCACTCCTTTCCTCCTTGAAACTGTGGTCTGTACGAGAGGTGCATGCTACCACCATTCTATCTGCAATTACTACTGTGAGACCAGAGGCTGACAAACATCCTTCTTAAACTGACCCCATTCCTTCTTCCTTACTTGAACCCTAGGCTTCTCTAACCACACAACTTGATGGCTATTAATTCTATCCTGGCTGCTTTATTTAGTTACATAGACCTTGATTATTTCCTGTGCAGCCTTTCCCTATGCTGCCTGATCCCTCTCTGTGCCCTTCAGGAGGTCAGATATGGTGTCTGGGCTGTAACGCTAGGGCCACAGTATAACACCAAACAGGGCATGATAGAACAATACAACATTTGAAAGGACTGGAAGTCATCACATAAATGAAAGTTCAAAAGCAAATTCAGGAGATTTAGAGATCAGGAAACCCATCCTAAACCATAATGCGATGTGGAACAGTGTTCAGGGAAAGGATATAGAGCATTAGAAATGCATAATGGTTAACAAATCATTACTGATTTATAAAAAGAAGTCCCAATTTGATAACCATGTGTTATTTCAATAAGTACAATGCAAGAAGCAAGATAAAAGCAAATTAAGGGACCTCACTCATTTCCCCTAAAAGCTTAATGCCATTCCATCCAAAAGATTAATATGTGATGACAATCATGTACACATTTACATGGCATTAAATAAATGGCTTGAGAGCAATTACAGGGTTGAAAACCAAGAATGATGGACAAAAATCACTGTCAGATGATGCAAACTGAGGAACTAGGTGCTGAAAAGACCATTATCTGTTGGCAATCATTCATCTACTGGCTGGATAACAACAGAATATGTAACTTTCCAAGTAGCTAAATATTAACGGTTGTTGGTGGTAGCGGAGATCTGGCTTGTGCCTAGAGTTTGATAAGAGAACATTTGAAAGTGAAACCCTCTATTTAATCCCTTTATAATGAAAACTAGAAGGAAACCCAGGCCCTCTGCAAGGGTATGCTTTATTGGGATCCTTAAAGAAGGATGGGTTTGCCCTTGAAGAATTACTAGCATCCATTAAAGAAAATTGACATGAAACAGCATTGAATATGAGGAAGCAGACTAGGGGAATGGAAAACCAGGTTCTGGAATCAAGTCTGCCATCTACCACCTATGTGGTGTTGGGCTACCTCAGACCTCAATTTCCCCATCTGCACAATGAGGTACTTGGTTATATGCTCTGTAAAACCTCCCAGCTGTGAAAGCTTATTGTTCTGTGGTTCTGTGTCATGCATATAAATCCTGTGTGTGTCATATGCATGCCATGACAAGGTGCTACCTCTGGGGTCACTACTGACTCCAGCATCAGGACCAAATTGAAATACTGATTTTTTTTAATCTTTCCTCTTCTGAATTCTGCACCTGTTTCCTCTATTTTAGTGATGACATCCCCACTCAGGCACCACAGCGCTGTGTCTACTGGGAGAACAATTCATACTGAGGAACTACTGGCCTCACCCTTCCACCCAGGACTTTCATAGTAGCTCAGATGGTAAAGCATCCACCTGCAATGCAGGAGACCCGGGTTCAATCCCTGGGTCAAGAAGATCTCCTGGAAAAGGAAATGGCAACCCACTCCAGTATTCTTGCCTGGAGAATTCCATGGACAGAGAAGCCTGGTGGGCTACAGTCCATGGGCTCACAAAGAGTTGGGCACGACTGAGCGACTAACACCAACACACAACACACACCCTTCTATCCAACCAGCAAGCTCAGGCCAGTCCATTTCGCTCACATGTGTCACTGTCCCCACCACTCCCATTGCTGTGAAACTAATTCACACGTCCGTCTCGTCTCACCTTGATCATGCCTTCAACGTTCTAACAGAGCTCTCACTGTCATTGTTTGGCCTCCTCTTTATCAGTCAGGGAGAGGTTAGGGAAGCAGAAGTTGCTCTATTTATGCCAGGTATAAAGGGTTTCATATAGGAAATGATGCTGCATAAGTGTTGGAGGAACTGGAAGAGCAGAGAATAAGGAAGCTGATATTAAAGATCAGGAAGGCTGACACCTAAAGACTCATCCTGAAGCAATAAGCTCATCAGGAAGATGCTGTGAATGTCACATTTCCCCTTGGGTCTTGGTGCAACTCCTTTAAGAAAATAATGGCTTTGCTTTCTTTTCTGCCTTAAAAAGCTTGCATGACTGCCTCTCATTAATCAACTGTAATGTAAAACAATAAGTCAAAGAGTACTCTGGGAAAGGTAATGGAGAAGAGAATTGGAGAAGAGGTTGTGGTGATACTGAGTTGTCAATAGATCATCTGTCTTACCCTTTAATTCTGTTCTCTAAAATGTAGCCAGATCTTTCTATTAAAATTTGATCATATCACTCTTGGCTTAAAACTCCTTAATAGTTTCTCATTCCTTCTAGGATAAAAAACAATGCCTTAATATTATTCACAAGACCCTTATATGATCTTGCCCCAGCTTTTTTAAAATTAATTTTTATTGGAGTATAGTTACTTTCCAGTGTTGTGTTAATTTCTGCTATGCAGCAAAGTGAATCAGCTGTACATATACATATATCCCCTCTTTTTTGGATTTCCTTCCCACATAGTTCATCACAGAGCACTGAAGTAGAGATCCCTGTGCTATACAGTAGGTTCTCATGAGTTATCTATTTTCAACATCGTATCAATGGTGTATATGTGTCAATCCCAATCGCCCAGTTCATCCTGCCCCTCCTTTTTCTCCCTTGCAATCCATACACCCCAGCTTATTTCTCTAACTCATTTCTATGTCTTAGCTACCTTTAAAACCTCACAAGTTAGTTTTGAATGAGCATTTAAATGGGAAACCCTAAGTGAAAAATGATATTATGTTCTGTATAGAGGAGATCAAGGTTGGTCAGAGAGGGATAATGTTTTGAACAACATTTAATTGTAAGAAATTTGGATTTGATGTGGTAGGAAATAGGTTCATAAATAAAGGGATGGCTTTAGTGAAAAAAATACCTTAAGAAATTTGGTCTTCGGAGACTACTAAGTAAGGGTAGGAATCTAAAGAGATAGGCAACTAGGACTTTAACACAACAATAATGATGCAAAGTAAGAGGAGAGGCAGACAGTGGTGGTAACCAAGGGGAGAGAGGGCAAATGAGAAACCTCCTCATAAACCTGTTCATGGCAGAATTAACTGGCCTTGGTAGGAGAATATATGAAGAGGAGGGAATAGGTAGGGTGTTTTTTTTTTTGTAAATGTGAAATGATGCTAATGTGACTTATTTTTATTTAAAACCAGTTAAAAATTTAAAAATGATGGGTATATTAGATTCAAGGGATTGCTGGAAACAGATCCAATTTTTCAGCTAAATAATGCCTCAAAGTTAGCAGCTAATTATGCTCCAGTTATCCAGTTGGTCTGAATTCTCCATATAGTTGTACCACTTCCCACCTTTGCTTTGACCCATTTAAAACAGCCTTATTTTGCTCATTGCCAATTCCACAGCATCTTGTTAAGCAGAAAATATTCCCCAGAGCAGCAGAGTTTAAGTTCAGCAGTTTCTGTCTTCTTTTAAGGGATGTACACTCTGGACTATTGGTGCTGTCAAAAGCTTAGGAGACAGTCACCTGGATTTGTGTGACAAAACTTGGTTTTTCAAAGTCTCTTTTCCATCCTTCAAAGAGATTCCACAGCATCATTTTAAATAGAATCAACAGTTCAGAATAGAAAGTGCAAGCTTGGGAAAATAGTGTTACTTATTGACAGAGATGTTATCTATTTTTTAAAAGTAAGTAACTGGCTCAGTAGTAAAGAATCTGCCTGCCAATCCAGGAGACACAAGAAATGCGGGTTCCATCCCTGAGTCAGGAAAATCCCCTGGAGGAGGAAATGGCAACCCATTCCAGTATTCTTGTCTAGAAAACTACCTGGACAGAGGAGGCTGGTGGGCTACAGTCTGTGTGGTCACAGTCAGACATGACTAAGCACGTCACCACCAAGTGGTAAGTAAATTTATAGCAACTTTAAGAAGGGATAAAAATAGATCTATATACAAAACAGAAACAGGCTCACAGACATAGAAAACAAACATATGGCTACCAAAGGGAAGAGGGAGCAGGGGGAGACAAATTAGGAATATGAGATTAATAGATACAAACTACTCTACATAAACTAGATAAGCAACAAGGATTTGCTGTATAGCACAGGGAATTATGTTCAAATTTTGTAATAACCTATAATAGAATATAATCTGGAAAAATAACTGAATTCATATGTACACCTGAAACTAACACAACATTGTAAATCAACTATACTCCAATTTAAAGAAAGAAAGGATGTTCTGAAGGGATTAAACTCTCAATATTTGTTTATGAGATTGGATTAGTTTTACATTAAAAAAATAATGAAATCATCCTTGGCACTGTCTACTTCAGTATTTTGCATCGTTATCATTCAGCACTTCAAAGGAGCATACATTATTTTCTTGGCCAGTGTCCTCCATCCTGTGAGTCTTGATACCTTGCTCTCCTTAGAGAACAGGCATCTCCCTGAGCTTCTGGGAAAGTTAGAGAAGGGCAAGAGAAGAAGGAGTCATTTATTTCTCATAAATTGTTTCTGGGTGGCTTCTTAGACTCAAGAAAAGTGATACAACCAGGACATGCTTGAGCTTCATGCTCAGGGCTTCTTCAACCCATGGGACAGTTTACTCTCTGCATGGCTTGGGGAGAAGCCCAAGGAGATGCCCTTTTGCCATAGGGATTGTATCTTAGTTTAAGTGAAATGTTTGTTCTAACTTAGACATTCACCTTGTGGGGAAGGGTGGAGTCATACTCATAAAGACAACTTCTTTCTTCTTAAGTAACCATGAGGCCACTAATAATTGAAAATGTTAATACCAAAAAATCACTCATGTTGCTCATCAGAGAGAGAATAATAATAGTAAATTATGATAGTTAAATTATGACCTCTTATTGTTATTATTTCAGGCCCATTATTAAGTCACTATATGACCAATCTGCATGACTTTTAACCTTGTTGAGCTTTAAGTTGTCATTTCATCTACATCCCCTGTAGGAAAATGACTTGGGACTTTGAGCTGTATGATGAATTAAGCAGTATAAATCCACAGGTTTGTACTATTTCTTTACAGAATGTAGATGATAAATTCCCCTTACAAACAGCAGTGGAGTTGGGCTTGTTGATGCAGCCTAGGGGCTCACTGGTCCCAGCAGGAAGCAGATTGACATTGACAGAAATATATATATATATATATATTTAAAATTGTGTGTGTCCCTGAAATACAGTTGAAGCTTTTCCAGATTTCTCAAGCCTATTCTTATATAAGCATAACATTCTTTTATAGAAACAAAAATATACTCTTTAGTCAAGAGAGCAATCAGAGACTTGTTTATTCTATTCAGTTATAAAATCCCAAACAGTGGAACTGAACTAATGTCACTTTCAAAAATAAATGCCTTAAAACATCATGATAAAAAAGGAAAAATCAAAAAAAAGCATGAAAAAGTAAATGGTATGTAAAAAATCATGCTAATACCAATGCATCACCATCACTCCATATTTTCACTGTTTTCATGAAACTGTTTACACATTCCCTGCTTTCTTGCAAGAGTTTAATACAGAGCCTAACATGACTGTTAGGCAAGAGGGGTAGGTATAGTAGAAGACAGCATGCTAGGCTGGCTTATGCCTGGTCTAGGCACCTAAAGGAGGCTTCCCAAGTGGCTCAGCAATAAAGAATCCATCTGCCAGTACAGGAGATGAGATGTGAGTTCAATCCTTGGGTTGGGAAGATACCATGAAGAAGGAAATGGCAACCCACTCTAGTATTTTTGCCTGGGAAATCCCATGAACAGAGGAGCCTGTCAGGCTACCATCCATGGGTTCACAAAGAGTTGGACATGACTTAGCAACTAAACAGCAACAACAAGGGGCCTGTAGTCCTGGATTCAGGTTCTGACTGAGCTGCTTGACAGTGTGTAGCAGGTACTGTCAGGGCCCAGCTTGTGTCTCCTTGCTCTGGCAATTGGGGGTGCTCAGCTCTGCCCTCTCTGCCTCACAGGGGTATTGCAAGGATGACAGTGGTGAAAATGTAAGGTGCACATGTTGTGCATATATGAGTCCCTATAGAGGGTACCTAGATGGCTGAGCCCTAACTTCGGATTACCAGCACCTGTACCTCTGTAAGAGAATCCTTGTGCACTGATGCTCACCTCGCTGCCAGTGAAGCAGGCTGGATGTGCTGAGTGAAGTATTATTGCCTCCTGGTGCAACCCTCAATGACAGTACACAAACTCCACTTCCTTCAGCCTAAGTGGGACAACTAAGACACATGGTCTACCCTAGCTCCAAGAGTCTCCCCAGCAGAATTAAGCTCCACTCTCCCATGGTGGGGGTGCCTTGATAAAGCACCCTTGTGTTGGCTTCCCCCACTTTCCATGTCTCATTTCTCTTTTCCTTCTGAAGGAACCCAAAATAACACATAGTTGTTGACCTTAGGAAGGTCAGCCAACTACATACAGTCTCATGTAAGAAATGGCAGAATTTGACAAAGTTTCCTTCCAGATATAAAATTCTGTTATTTTAATGTTTCCCTCACTTCTCCTTTGAACTTGAAGAGAGGAATCTGGAATATATAACTGGCACTAGTGACCAATTTGTAGTTTTCTTAACACCTTTCCAAACTAAAAACTTTGACAATGAGAATCCACAAAATCAATGGTAGTGGGAAGTCACATAGTACATTCTTTCCCAGCATATAGTTCCAGTTTTGAGTTTCTGCATTTTTTGATGGCAAAGTTAGACCTTAAGGAAAATGATACATATTCATGATATACCTTGAAAAGCCATTAAAAACCTATTTGCAGAAAACAGGACAAATATATACCCCATACATATATAGTCATATATAGGTAATATGTATATCTTATCTTCTCATCCTTTAATTAATGACATCCTTGACGCATGCTTGTAAGCTTGAGAAGGCAAAGCTGAGTAGCACAAATTGCCAGATGAGGAAACTAAAGCTTAAAAAGTGTTAAGGGGCCATTCAGGAACTCAGGCCTTTCATGTCTGGGATCTGTGCATCTTCTACCACATTCATTTCTTCCTGTTATCAGCAATGTTATATATTGAAAGTGTCTGTATTCTCTTTGGTGGAGTTTCTTTTCAGGAGTCCTGTTTTCTGAACTTTGGTAATAACATTGAAAATCTCTTTTGGAGCAAAGGTCACTTCCCACTTGGGAAGAGGGATGGAAATGATTGCTCCATTCAAGCTTCCTTTTGCACTTCGTGGGTCATGTTAAATGTCTTATCAGCATTATCTCATAGAATTACTATTGAAGCATAGTAGGTCTAACATTGGGCAACATACTCAGAGAATGTAATAAATGAAGGTATTTTCAGACTTGCAAAGAGCAATCCTGTTTACCTCCCTTTCATCCCCTGACCACAAGTGGATTTCTGAAATGAAATAAAAATATCCTTGATGAGTGAGTGTCACAGTAGAAGCTGTTACAGTCATTTTCACTGTAAATGATCTTAGGCCATTTTCTAAAAACATATCTGAGGGAGGAAAGGGAAACATCCACAGATTGATCATCTTAAATAGAAAAAAGAAAGGTAGAGAAACAATGGGGACCATGATAGTGATCAAAGAGAATGTGGAACAGTGTGGCAATACATCTCGTTTTACTGTCTGCCTGAGTCCCAGACAAAGAGTCACAGAACAAATTCATTGGCCATGTTGTCATGGGAAAATCATCGACTCTTCTTTTTTTTAAAGATTTATTTATTTACTTATTTTTGGCTGTGCTGGGTCTTTGTTACTGCAAGCAGGCTTTCTCTAGTTGCAGTGTGTGGGTTTCTTATTGC
>ML662331.1:1307766-1356642 GCA_007570785.1 Antilocapra americana | reverse complement strand
GATCCTATCATTCATTGATTCTTTTATTAAATACTCTTATGAGCATGGTAACAAAGGTGAATGATAAAATAACAGTTGCTCTCTGTTTTCCTGGATGTTAGCTAGGAAACCAAAATTAGTAATGAGATTTTTATGTTTGTGCATGTAATTAACCAAAAAAAAAAAATTTTTAAAAGAATGAGGAAAGGCAAACTAGAGAGCTCACAGTTTGCATTCTTCACAAGTAGCCATGTGACAAGGTTCAGAAAACTGAAAAGGGAAGTCTAGTGTTCTGAGCCTGGCTTCTCATCTCCTCTAACCTGGAGGTGGCTGAAGGGCTGCATGAGCTACCTACTCAGGAGGAAATAAGGTGTGGCTCTTCAAGTGCTCAGCACTCCCTCTTCACTTTCTGGTTTTCAGTGTGTCCTGTGCTAGGACCACTGCTTGGGTTTTCACAGAGCCTGAAACAAGGATTCGGGTGCTGGTTATTTATTTGCAAGGTTCAGGGAATGTGGGTACTGAAATAGGAACATGCTATTGGGAAGAGAAGGCAGTTGATAAAAGTACATTATAAAGCCAGCCATCACTGTGGCCAGCTGGAGCATCATCCTGCAGAGACACTCCAAGCAACTGCATAAAACATACGCCTCAGTTTTATCCCTCCTATGGGTCGAGGGAGCTGGGATATTTATGGCACAAGTCCCATCAGTTATTGACCGTGGGCAGTCCTGGTGTTAATTCCCCAGCCTAAATGTTGATGGCCAGAGAAAGCAAAGCCCTCTAGGGAATAATGCAGATTAGAGGTTAGACCAGCCGACACTGAAGGGGTAAAGAAAGGTGAGGGGATCTGGGAAGTGTAGCAGTGGCATGACTACTCAAGAACCACCTCAATAAATTCTTAAAACAACCATTTGAGACAGATACTATTTCTGTCTCTGTTAGGCCAATGAGAAGAGAGAACATCAGAGATAGGGTCATACAAGGGGCGGAGTTGAGATTGAAATCACATGACTCTGGCAAAATAGACCATATTGTTAAATCCTGAGCTTCTACATGGTGCGACACTAAGTGGGTGGGGATGTGTCATCTATGGCAAAACTTGACAGAAATACCCATCCTTCTCTGAAGTACTCTCTGATTCTGTCATTATTTTTTCTTGTATAATGCCATGTAGTCTTCTTTATAGCTCTGCAAGAACAGTTATCACGCCTTACTGTAATTGTTCTTATTCACCCTTCTCACTGATTGAGAATTTCTTGAGTTGTAGAGGAGTTAGTTTCTTCATTTTGTATCCTCTCCCTCCAGCAAAGAATCGACACACAGGAGACCCTCGATTATTGTCAGTAAAACGCTAATGCCTGTTTTTTTAAATAGAAGTTTAAAGTGGCAGTCATTTACCCATTCAAGGCAGCCAATATTGATAGACGTCCTACTATGTGCTAAGCAAAAAAGAAATACAGAAATCAAAATAGGAAAATAAATGCTGCTAGAAGGCAGAGTTATATGTGTAAGCGTGTTTATCTCTTTTCCAAGTATTTCCACCCAGACAACCAAGGTTTGATTAAATTTTTGTAAGTCTTATGGATCTTGAGAAAAAAGCGATCTCTCTTTTTAATCTCATTTTACTTGGGTGTGATAAACACCAAGGAACAGGTAAATGGTGAAATCTCTTTAATTTTTATACAGGCTTGAGCTGTGTTTGAATATCCGGTTCTAAGATTCTATATTTTGTAATGTTATCTATTTCCGATGTCAAAATGAACCTAATTCAAATACATGCCAAAATCTTATTTACAGTTTGTTGCCAGGGCTTCCTTCAGCTGCTGATATACTTCACTGTGTACAGGCCAGGTGGGCAGTAATTTTCTACATATTTCCACTGCACAGCAAGAAGCAGTTAATTTCTAGGCACATATTGCTTTAATTTCTGTTAGTCCAATCATTTTTCAGGGTCCTCCTCCCAGGGGCTATAATTTTATAAGAGTAGAACTCTTGAAAATGTGTAGGAGAGGTGAGTAGGCATGCCTGCAGTGCTTTCTATCTCACTTTGTTCTTTGCAAAAAGCCTCATGTGGAAGCTTTGGGAGGTAGTTTCATTTGGAGACAGTGGTCGATTTTGGATGAACTCTGGAGAAAATCTCAGATGTTTTACTTGGAGTTTAGTCATCGGAATTGAGAAGAGGTACCATGTTCCTGAGATGATGTGGAGAGTGTACTGGCCCCTCATGGTACTGTTTCCCTCCTGTGCTTCGTTTTTTTTTTTTTTTTTAAGGAATATTGATTCTCAGTTTGAGTTGGAGTTAAAGAGAACTAATTTATTCTGTGCCAGTCAGAACTCTAATATAGACAAGAGGAGAAGCAGGGGGCCAGTGATGATTCTGGGAAAACAAAAAAGCCAAATGCATGTACAGCGGACAATGGGCCCATTACTGGTCCAGAACCCTAAGGGCTTTACGTAGTTGGCTTCGAGGTACAATGTCATATGCCAGCAGAAGGCTGGTGTGTAATGACACCCGCTGAAATTGTAAGCAAGATGTCAGAGTCCATAGCATATGTCTTCAGTGTGGCCTATAGGAAGGGACATATCCCAAATAAAGAGTGACCCAGAGTCTAAGTTACCAAATGACAAACACATTTGTCTTGTCCTTTTTGGCAGGGAGATTGCCCAGGAGAGTGGGAGAGGGACTATGAAAAAAATTTCCATGTCACAAGTACTCATTCAATAATATAATATGTAGTGCCTACTATGTGACATTCCAGTGTTTTTCCTTGTTTAAAACTCACAAACCTATTAGTGGGTCATGGAATCAATTTTACCAGTAGCCACTGGATTTTTAATGACATAAAATAAAAAAATGAATAGACTAGAGTGGAAGAAAATAAAATATAGCAGATTGTCAGGATATAATTTCATGCAATTTGTTTCAGTTGTGTGCATGCATGTCTGTCATACATATGTGAAGATATGTCTATATGTGTATATCATTTATAAGTAGATATATATGTAAACTTATGTATAAGATAAATGGATTAAGACATGGTATAAATGTATTGTTTTACTATACCTTATCAAAAGAGTTTGAAAGCCATTGATGTAGATCCTAAGAAAGATACAAATAAATATCAACCACATATAACAGCTGTCCTTTGGAATCTTAAAATCTAGAAATAAGAAACATGAAGGGAAAAGAAACAACTGTTTTATTCACCACTCAGCACAATCAAGGTACACAAGTTATTTCATCTAGTTCTCATGACAGTCTCAGACACAGAGCTGCTGCTGTCATTGTCTTATAGGAGAAAAAATGAGATAACTTGACCAAGGCAGGGCAACCCAGCCCAAATAGGTAGGGTCTTTATTCATAGCCTGGGCTATTGGTTAACACTCCAGTTTCCTCTGTATTCTCTCACCTTCCTGAAAAGGTAGCAAATGTGTGTGAAATGGGTAATATATACAGGGAGAAACATGAAATTTTACAGAAGGAAGAGGTATTATAGGCTTTCAAGAGAGGATGGGAAGAATTTCAGGGAAGAGATAGGAGACAGGTTTTAACCTGGAGTTAGAAGGAAAAGAAAGGAAGTAGGACTGAATTCCAGACAGTGGCGAGGGTCTGAGCCAAGTCAGAGTAGAGAAGGAGCATGGAGTGCTTAGGACCCACAGTAGTAAACTAGTCTGGCTGGAGGGGAAGATAAATGTTTGGAAAATAAGGAGAGAAAACGCTGAGTACAAACTGACCCTGAGAGAGGTTACACTTACCCTGAGAGAAGTTGATTATGTATCAGGTGCAGTGGTAAGAGATTTTTATATGTTATTTTATAGTATTATATTTAATACTTGTGACAACTCTGGGTGGTGGATATTGTGATGCTCCTTCTAAAGAGAAGTCAATGATGCTAAAGGAGGGGGGTCTATAAGTTGTTCGAGATGTTATTATGGAACTAGATTCAAAGACATGTATGTCCAAGTCTAAGGCCTGTTCTATAGGCACTTCTGCCATCCCTTTGCTTTTGCTGACACCCATGACAGTGATACCGAAAGCTCAGCTTCTCTGTACCCTGGTGCCAAATCAGATCTTGGAGGCAGAGTTTTAGATGAAGTAGAAAAGGAAACCTTTATTGCTTTGCCAGACAAAAGGGGCCACAGTGGGCTAATATCCCCAAAGCCATGTGTCCCCACTTGGAGAAGACAGTGAGAAGTTTTATAGTAATTGTTCAAAGAGGGTATGATTTACTTGTGGACATTGTTCTAATGGGTTGATGATGAGGTAAGTGGGAGTCAGCCTCATCAACCTTTAGGTCCAATTGGTCTGGGATCTCCATGCTTGTGGGCAGCATACCATCATTAACTTCTTCAGCATACCATCAACTTCTCCCACCTGGAGGGGGCTTCAGTGTCTGCAAAATAGCTCAAAGATATTGTTGTGTGAATCACTTGATGGGGAAACAGAACCTCATCCCAAGGCTGCTCTTCACTATTTCTCCCTGGTCTCATATCCCCTCCTTTCTCTAATTAACAACTGCTTGAATCTGTCCAGTGGAACTCAGGGAAGGTCATGGAGGCTGAATGAAGGCTGTTTCCTATAATCAAAGAAATGGGGGACACAGAGAGGCCTTATGCCCAGGAGCTCCACAGGGCCCTGCATGGTATCAACTGAACCTTCCACATATCACATCCAAGGTTCTTTCAAAACATATGCAGTATCTGATCGCTCCTCACTACCTCCGGTCCAAATCACTACATCTCATGACTAATGCAGTTGCCTCCTAACTAGACCCCCTGAGTCTTGCTTTGCTTCCTATGGTCTGTTTTCAAACTAGAAGCCAGGATAATCCTGTAAAAACATAAGTAGATGAAGTCATCCCTCTGCTCAAAACCCTGCAGAGGCTTCACATCTTAGAGGAAAAGACAAAGCACACACAGTTCTACATGAGCTGCCTTCCCCAACCATAGGACCTCACTTTCTTCTTCTTTTTTCTTATTCACCTCCAGTTACACAGACTCCCCCCACTTCCTCAAATATTTCAGATATATTCCTGCCTTGAAGACTTAGCAGTTACTGTTGTTCTACCTGAGATGCCCTTCTCCAATATGCACACAGGATTCACACTCTAATGAGCATCAGATCCTTACTCAAACATCTCTTTCTCAATGAGACCTTCCCAGATCACTTGTCTAAAACTAAATGGCCCCCACCTAGTGACCATTCCTATTTCTTGCTGCTGATCTGTTTTTCTCCTTAGCACACATTGTTCATCAACACATTTTGTATTTCACTTTCTCATGCGTTTCCTGTTCTGTCTCCATCACTGGAATGTAAGGTCCATGAAGGCAGGGACTTTGCAGCCTCCTTTCTTCACTACTCCATCCACAATACCTAGAACAGCACTGAACATATTTTTGGCCCACAACAAATATTCACTGAATGAGTGAATAAGACCCAGGCAATCTGATTCCAGAGACAACACTCTTAACCCTTATGCTGAGCTGCCTCTTAGAAGTTCAAGGATGTTTCTTGACAGATAAATTTTGAATACACTTACCCAATATTCTTTGCCAAGTCTAATCATGGTTTGACTCTTTCTAGAAGTTAAATATTCAATTCAGTAAAGCCAGTCATCTGTGATATTGTGAACTTTTTTCTTTGGTAGTAAAATTTCCTTTTGGAGTTATTAATAAATTCACCATTATCTGGTTTATCTTATTATCACTGCAAGTTTCTCAAGGCAGTTTTATTGCTATATATGCAGTAATGTGCTGCTACAGAATATATACATTATAGGTGAGGTAAGCATATAGTATTTTAATTAGAACTTACAATTCACTTTTTTCATCATGTAGAACATACAATTCACTCTTTCATGAGATATTGTCTTTGACATTGAGTATTCTGTAGAATTTCTTATTAATTCCTTGTTAGCATCCTTTTGTATTTAAGGAAATAGACTGGTTAAAGCTCATTTGGACTTTCATAAATTTGGCATAAGTGTACCTACAGATATGTAAGAATAGTTTGCTCAATTTTCTATCTTTAAAAACAATCTATTCTTTTGGTATCTAAAATTTTAAAATATCCTATGTCCTTAAACTTTCCAGAATTCTTCTCTGAGTGTTAAAAACTCTACTCCCTTAGTGCTCTTCCAGACAGTGGGATTGTCTTTCATCTTCCAGTACCTTCTCAATTTAGACATCTAAAACTAACATTGGAAGGCTCTGCACTTCAGTTCAGTTCAGTCATTCAGTCGTGTCCAACCCTTTGCTACCCTATGGATTGCAGCATGCCAGGCTTCCCTGTCCATCAGCAACGCCCAGAAGTTGCTCAAACTCCTGTCCATTGAGTCGCTGATGTCACCCAGCCATCTCATCCTCTGTTGTCCCCTTCTCCTCTTGCACTCCTCTTGCAATCTTTCCCGGCATCTGGGTCTTTTCCAATGAGTCAGTTCTTCACATCAGGTGACCAAAGTTTTGGAGCTTCAGCCTCAGCATCAGTCATTCCAATGAATATTCAGTACTAATTTCCTTTAGGACTGACTGGTTTTATCTCCTTGCAGCCTAAGGGACTCTCAAGAGTCTTCAACACCACAATTCGAAAGCATCAGTTCTTTGGTGCTCAGCTTTCTTTATGGTCCAACTCTCGCATCCATACATGGTTACTGGAAAAACCATAGGTTTGACTAGATGGACTTTTGTTGACAAGGTAATGTTTCTGCTTTTTAATATGCTGTCTAGGTTGGTTATAGTTTTTCTTCTGGGGAACAAACATCTTTTAATTTCATGGTTGCAGTCACCACCTGCAGTGATTTTGGAGCCCCCCCCAAAATAAAGTCTCTCACTGTTTGCATTGCTTCCCCATCTATTTGCCATGAAATGATGAGACTGGATGCCATGATCTTAGTTTTCTGAATGTTGAGCTTTAAGCCAACCTTTTCACTCTTCTCTTTCACTTTAATCAAGAGGCCCTTTAGTTCCTCTTTGCTTCTTGCCATAAGGGTGGTGTCATCTGCATATCTGAGGTTATTGATATTTCTCCTGGCAGTCTTGATTCCAGCTTGAGCTTCATCCAGCCTGGCATTTCGTATCATGTTTGATGGACAGGGAGGCATGGCGTGCTGCAATTCATGGGGTCACAAAGAGTCAGACATGACTGAGCGACTGAATTGAATTCTACATACAAGTTAAATAAGCAGGGTGACAATATATAGCTTTGACACACTCCTTTCCCAATTTGGAAACAGTCTGTTGTTCCATGTCCGGTTCTAACTGTTGCTTCCTGACATGCATACAGGTTTCTTAGGAGGTAGGCAAAGTGGTCTGGTATTCCCATCTCTTGAAGAATTTTCCACAGTTTGTTGTGATCCACACAGTCAAAGGCTTTAGCATAGTCAATGAAGCAGAAGTACATGTTTTTCTGGAATGCTCTTGCTTTTTCCATGATCCAACAGATGTTGGCTATTTTTTATCTTGGTAAATCTTAAAATGTGCGGAAAAATGCAGAGTCTACAGTTATCCTTAAACCTGAGCTCCACTTTCCACATGGCAACAAATCAATAGAATGTGAATAACATTCATCTGTGTCCTCATCAGTACTTGGTGTTAATAAGCACCTTTTTCTTTTAGAACAGTAAGTTTTATTTGATGAACTTGTTCATTAAAAATTAGCCCAGGGCAAATTTATTAATCTAAGCCCTTACACTTGTAAGCAACAAACTTTTTTAAACAGTTAATCAATGTGTTAGTAAAAAAGTTCAAAGTCCTCCTTCTCAGTTCTATATTTCAAATGGTTGATTTAATTGTATTTGATCATTCCATGTTTCTTGATAAATGTTGAAAAGGCTCATGTTCTGGCTTAGGTGAAAGCAGCGTTCTACAAAGAAATTCACAGAATACTAATTGTGCAAGTGTTAATTGATGGTGTTCAAGGGAAGAAAAACTGTTTACACAGTCAAATGAATCCTGGAAATGCTCAATTAGACCAGGAACAAAGTTTAACAAGTTTTTTTTTGTGGGACTTCTTATAACCTTTAATACTATGAATTGTGAATCCCATGAAAAGGGGTGCAATTTTTGGAGACTTCAAGCTGCTTTCACCATGGAAAATATTTTGTGTCAGCTATCTAGCAGCAGTCGTGTTCCCTGAGATATAATATGGGAAACACTGGGTTAAAACTCTAGCAAGAATAGGATGATTAATAGCAAGAAGAATATCTGCATAGGGCTTAAATGGCCTGTTGTTCAGAGACATTGAAATTTCTGTTGTGCGTGTCACTGATAATATTCTCAACTTGCAGTTTTAAATATTTGACTTTCTGTGGGAGGGAAGGGTGACCTAGCCATGATAAAATGAGAGAGACAACACAGAGCAATTACAAAGCATTTTTCCATTCTGATTACTCTTTTAAAAAAAATCTTCTGATGTCTGTGCATTTTGTCTCTGTGAGATAAAGATGCTGAATTTTGATGAGGTACCTCCCAAAGGTGATAAGTTTTAAATCATATCTTCAGGTAGGAAATGCCAGATCCCAGTCTTAAGCTTAGTTACCAGTGTGACCGTATGTCATGGTATGCCCAGTACCATCCAGATTTGCACCTGTTATTTCTGTGTAATTACTAATAATATCTCCTTTTAGTCTTAAAACATGGTACCGTTTCAAGTGATAAATTATATAGTCACCATCCCAATTACCCATGTGTGGCAGACTATCTTTTTTCCAAAAGAGTTGCAGCAAAGCCTCCTCTCCACATGCTACTCTTCCATCAGGAGATGGAGTCTAATTTCTCTCCCTTGGAAAGGTGAAGGGCCTGTGATCCACCCCTCACCCATAGAATTCAATAGAAGAGGCACTGCTGGGCTTCCCAGCTGAAGACATAAGCCATTCTGCTGCAACATCCCTCAGCTGAAAATCCACACTGGAGCCTAGTTACTGTGTAAGCACTCTGACTTTCTGCCATGCTGTGAGTAAGCCCAAACTTGCATGTGTAAGGAGATCATATGGAGAAGCCCAGAAACTACTTAGAAGGAGAGATGCCTAGCCAACTCCCAGATGCTCCAGCTGTAGATATCATTATTTATAGATTGATAAATTGATTGAATAGCTATTTAGCTGTGCCGGGTCTTCACTGCAGCATGCAGGATCTTTGGTCTTCATGGTGACATGCAGAATCTCTGGTTATGAACTCTTAGTTGCAACATGTGGGATCTAGTTCCCTGACCAGAGATCAAACCCAGGGTCCCTGCATTGGGAGCTCAGAGTCTTAGCCACTGGACCACCAGGGAAGTCCCTCTAGGTATCCTTAGACTGCAACTACATGAGAGATCCTGACCCACAGAAAACATGAGAGATAATGCAGTGTTTTTCAAGCAGTAGGTTTGGGGGTGATTTGTGACAGGGCCAAAGGTAAATGGAACGCTGTGGAATTCAGATCATACAAAATAAGCTTGTAGTGCTACCTTGTATTGAATTTGTCTGCTAACCTTGTCTTGAATTTGAAACTAGGCAGCAGATATTGAATTAACTATCCAAACCTCACGCATGATCTTGAGACTTTACATAAATGGTACCTCTAAGAACTTCACATTGGAATATAAATTTGCAAAATAATGTAATTTGTTTAAAAGAAAGTACCAAGGAATAAATTCTTTGCTTTTCTTTCAGATCTCATTTTACCTCTTCATTATTTGTGTTAAATATGTCTAGAAAATAATATATAAATATATCTACTTAAAGACTGATAACAGAATGAATATTTGCACACTCATTTGCCACCCAACTACAAAAACGTAACATAACTAGAGCCTTGAAAGTCTTCCCTAAGTTTGTCTTCCTGAATTGCCTCCTCTCCTGTATCCCAAAGGTGACTGTTGTGCCAAAATTTGGATTTTTCATTAGTTTACTTATATGTGTAGATTTTCAGCTCACATACACTTCCTGAAAAAAAATGTATCATTTATTTTGCCAGGTTGTGAGCATGGAAACATATAGTATGGGTTTTTATCTGTTTATTTATGTATTTTGTCTAGTTAGTTCTGCTCAAAGGTATGTTTTTAATTTTTTTCAAATGTATGTTTTTGAGGTGTATCCATGTTAATGTGTAGCTGTAGTTCTCACCTTTCCCTTTTATACAGCTCTTATTCCAATTAATTAAGTTAATGGAAAACAAATGCTGCATGTTCACTTGCCTCAGAAGTTTTCACAGAATATGAACCAGCAAAAAAAATCTGAGACTGATTTAAAAGCATTTATTATCCATAAGTAAAGAAGAATGAGCAAATGTGTTCATTCTGCAGTTCTGAGGGACTCAAGTCCAAACACTTGAATCTCTGACATAAGTTCCTAAGTGTCTGGATGAGAAAGCAGCCCAATGTTTGCATAATCTTAACCTAGCGATAACAAAAATTTCTTAGCATTCCATCATTCGCTCCTCACTATGATCATCACAGTAGCATAGGTTGCCCACGTGCCTATCCGTCTGTGTTATTTGAGTGCCATGTGACTGATTCTAAGTAGAAGATGAGCAGATGAACTCTATCCCTCTCCAAGGCCTCCCCATAAGTAACTGTCCATGAAAATCCTCAGAGATGGCTGTGAGATGAAAGGAGCCTGGATACCAGAGTTAAACTAGCAAGAGATCAGTTGCCCAACTGACAATGGGCTGAGAAATATCTGAGAAATAAACCTTTTTTCTAGGAAGTCACCTAGATTCTAGAGTTTTGTTTTCTTTGTTTTTTTTTAATCAAAGCAGCATGACCTCACCTATTCTGATCATTGCCATCATCAGTAAATGTCATAGAAGGCAGTGTCAGGAACTGGATGACATGACTTTGAAGTTTTTTGTTTTACTTTTTTTCTGTTTTTATTTAATTGCATTTTCACAGATGACCAGCAGTTTAGGGGGATGGAGATTGAAAGAGAGTATGAGGTAAAACTCTGTAGAAACAATAGCAACTATCATAAACTGAGCCCTTACTACTTAGCTGGCAATGTGCCAAGTAATGTTTAAGGCCCATTGACTGAGCTGCCCATAGTGATGCTATGAAAGCAGTACTGTTTAATCATCACCATCTCTATATGAAGAATTTGAAGTCTATCAATAACAAGAAACTGAATTATTAATAAAATTTTAGAGCAAGTAACACGCCTTGAACTCAGGTTCTTCTTTCTCCAGATTTCATTCTATGAACTGTGGTGCATGACTCAACTTTACAGCTTCCAGGAACAAGTCACTTTAGTGGAAATTAATTCTAACTAGAGCCAGTGATTGGAATAATTCCACTGCTTCCCTGCTACATTCTCCACATTTTTATAAATCTTACTCTGCCACAGAGAGGGGGCTGACAGAGGCAGCATGAAATGGAAAACACCCTCATGGTGGCTATTTGCCTGTAGATACTGCATTATTGTCACTGCCAGGAAAGTGAACTTGAAAAAGGAGGGAAATTCAGAGAACAGACTCTGTGAGGTGCATTAAACAACTCTTAGAATCAATCAGAGTTGTTGGCCAGCCAAAGATAGTTGAGTTGCTCAGGTCTCTGTGATTTTGAAAGCCCACTACCACTTTACAGGTGGGGATTTAAATGCCTGAAAATATATGTCAAGGCATCGTGGCTATTTAGGTATTCCAGATTGCATTTAGGGCTTGATGTGTGATTGCCACTTAATAGAATTTGCAAATGACATATTTATTAGACATTGATGGAGAGGCTCAAATAAGCCCCCAGAGATTCTGAGGCTCATCATTTGCACTTCTAAATATGATAAGGGCTTCCCTTTTTAGTTTAGAAGCAAACTGGTTTCATGATGCCATCTGCATGTAGACATTTTTGTTTACCAAAACTTATTTTAATGAATTAAAGGAAGCTAGGACTATATAGTCTGTATGGAAAACAAGGAGTCTTTAAGGACAATACAATGCAGTGAAAATAACAGAGGTGAAATGGAATAGGAAAGAGGTCAGAAAAATCAGAAATAGAGGCAGAGGAGGAAAAAATACATCTACAATGGGAGGAAGGCATAAAGGAAAAATATTTTTTAAAGAGGAGCATGCTTAACTATTTACAGTTTCCATGGAGAAATGTCATTAGGCTTAAGAACATTCTGGATTAAAAAGGGCTTAAGGAAAGATAGTCAATCTATAAATGTTTTTCTTACCAGAGGGAAAGTTAATGATTTAATAATTCAAAACCACACAACATTGTAAATCAACCCAAACTTCAATTAAAAATTGAAAAAATAATTTGAAACAAAATGTTCATTTTGTCCTTGCTGGGGGATGCTTGTAGCGATGCTGCCTCTTACACAAACACACACAGATATGTCCATTTTGTGCTCCTTCTCAATTCTTGGCCACTTTAAGCGAATGGATGTACATGGAAGAATTCACCCCCACTCACATTCCATAAAGATACAGATAAACCACTTAAGAAGGATGGAATTAATATGGTTGCCTCATAAGCCTCAGTAAGCGAGAAAGGTTTTCTTTTTGAAAAGCAGATGAGATAATACGCCTGTGGTATCAGGATGATGATTCCTGACAACAGACGGAGAAGAAAAAGAAGAAAGTCCCTTTAATCTGAATTACTTTATGACTGTAAACACACTGGCACAGCTGGGAAGGTCTGGACAGCTACCACACTGCCTCTCACACAGTGCTGATAAGCAATGCAGTTTATTTCCATCATCTCATGGTAACTGTTGGAGTGCCACCCGCAGGCAATGAGTGAAAGGGGAAAGAGGCTGGGCAAGAAGCCTCCAAGAATATCTCTGCTGATAGTCTATCTTTACCACCATTTATTACTCTGACCTTATTCCCAACACCATTCCCCTGTCCTCCTTACCCATGTTAGTGCACAAGTGTGAGAGTTGGTAACATAGCTAACTAAGAAAAAGAGATGAATTCTAAAATCTGCTATTGAGATGAATTCTAAAATCTGCACATGGATTTATGTCAAGCATCTAGCTCAACTTCAAGTACATTTTTGGTACACAAGACACCAGTTTTCTTCCTTTCTTAACCACTCCTGTTCTTTCTCAACTCCAACTTCCAAGGTTGGATTATTTGGGGTTGGCATCTGGGAGGAGGTTGACTAGATGTCTGTATGGTCTTTTGTCTCAACAAAACAGACTATAGATACCAGAAGTATGAGAACCACTACCCCATGAAATGTGCAATAACTTATCAAAACCAAGATTAGTCATATGAGCCTCTGTTCTTCCTCTTACCGTCTGAAAGAATGAGCGGCAATAACTCTTTCCTCTTTTCTGACTCATTTCTAGTAAAAGGATTTTGTTACTGAGATATTTTATCTCATTAAGTTGCTGCCTTCTATTTTTCAAAATAAATTGACGTTAATAGTAACAAAAACAATGGATTTCATGTATTAAGAAATTGCAGCCATTGGCCAGTAACTGAAGTAATTTTTCACATATAATCTTATTTTAGACGGAGAACAACTTTTAAAGGGGTTATTATTATCCTTAACTCATGACTTTCCAATTATAATTAGATACACTGCATAAGAACGTTGGTAAATTATCAGAAAAAAATGTTTAATATATCCCCAAACCCTACTAGAACTTCCATTAATCTTCACTGAAAAGCGAATTTAAGATTGCAGTGTTGCTTTAATAAGCATGAGCTAACCATAATATGGCTGAGCTGGAGAATGTAGATGACTCATTTTACATTTTACGATCACCACCTCTCTTGCCTGCTCATAGCTAACGCTATCAAGCACTTCCTTATGTTACCATTTAAACTCATCCAAATAAATTAATTGATGGAAAGATATTCAAGATTATGTAATTACTTCCTCTGGCTCTGGTGGTGTTGCCATCTGACTTGCAAGCAGCAAGACGAGATCTAAATTAAATGCAAATAATTGTTCACAATTAGGAAATGAAATGCCTAGAGAACCCCATGGTATTTTAAACAAGCTGATGTACTTGCCATCAATCAACAGTTGAGGCTTTCTAGAATGTACTTGGCATGAGTCCCAACGATGACAGTGCACAGGCAACCTGTTGCCCTGTTCCCCTTCTACATCAGAGATAGTAATCCCCAATGGTGCATCCTTCAGTAAGATGTGAATTTTTGCAGGATTGTTTACATAAAAAGTATTATTGTATAAAGTTTGTGACAAGTGCCAGGTGGTTGATTTCAGGTCCTGCAGTGACTTGTAATATAAAAGTTTACCTAGATAATATTTTTTTAATTAACTTATTTTTTAATTGAAGGAAAATTGCTTTACAGAGTTTTGTTGTTGTCTGTCAAACATCAACATGAATCAGCCATAAGTATACATATGTCTCCTCCCTCTTGAAACTTTCTCTCATCTCCCTCCCCATCCCACCCCTCTAGATTGATATAGAGCCCCTGTATGAGTTACCTCAGTTATACAGAAAATTCCCATTGACTATCTATTTTACATATGGTAATGTAAGTTTCCATGTTACTCTCTCCATACAGCTCACCCTCTCCTCCCCTCTCACCTGTGTCCATAAGTCTGTTCTCTATGTCTGTTTCTCCATTGCTGCTCTGATTGTCTGGGGCATCTTGAAGACTAATCAAGAGTTTTCTCAAGGGAAAATATGTCTAGCCTTGTCTCAGAGCATTTAAGTTGGTGGGATTTGTGTAGATTTGTTTTTGTCCCAAGGCAAAGAAGCTGTTCATTTTTCAGGTGTTTCTCCGGATCCTTGATGATAATCTTAATGCCAGTGGATACGTCCATACCTATAATGACCACATCTAACTAATAAAGAGACTTCCTTGCCTTTGAATATGCCAAAAAAAAGATAGTACATTTTGAAAAGAGACAAGGACAGAATAATGAGGGCAAAACATAAGACTGCAAGAGGAAAATGTCTCTAAAGAAAATGACCTGAATAGGCTACCAGCTTAGATGGGTACAAAGGTTTTAATAAACACTACTAGTATTCATTTAGTATGGGTAGCAGACAGCAACAAGAATTGGAAAATAATTTGGAAGTGATCACTGAAGGGACAGAGGGAAGCAAAAAGTAAGTTTCTTCCTGAGCACAAGTGTCAGTGTCATCGGAGAGCACGATTGGAATGTCTTCCTTTGGCAACCACCTAATCAAGGGCATGGAGTACCTGTCAGGTCTGTATCCATGGCATGCCAAAAACCAGAAGGGTGCAGACCATCCTATGTTCAACCTATTATATAGACCCGATTAAGAAAAAATTTAAAACTAATTTGGGGTAAATTTAGGAGGGTGAGGAGAAGGGAGTTCTTTATAAATAATGAGAAAGTCTTTTCAGAAGTTATTGCTAAAGAAATATTCACAGCCTCAACTTACCTAAAGATAGGTAAGGTGGAGGGCATAGGGATAAAGGAGAGACAATTCCAATTATATAGATACATATACATATATGTATATATATATGAGTACAATTACAGATTAAATAGAATAGTTGTTCAAAGAAACACTACTGTTTTTTTAAATGTTAGAGGCGAGTTTTTTGTTTTTTGTTTTTCTTTCCTACTGGATAATCGTCTGTTTTTAAGGGGAATCCAGAGAAAGAAAAAGAGGAAAGTGGGTTGGTTTGGGTCAGTAGAATCTGAAACCAATGATGAAACACACATTTGGAAAGGGGCTGGATTTGCATTTTGAGTGATGATGACATTATAAATAAAGCTTTGCTCTTACCACTCAAATGTGAATGAGAGAGGCCAGAAATAGAGTGTTCTTTCTGAAATTCATATCTAATGATATTCTTCTCTGAAGTAAAACTAGCTCGAGTCCAGACTCCTTGACAGTCTACCTCCAAACTTGATTCTCAGGTCCATGTCTCCTTCCCTGCATTTTGTCCCCATTTTCCTCCCCAAATGCTACAGATTGACTCTGGGTTTCAGCCTCATAGATGTTCAGTCTTTTCTCAGCACACTGTGCTGTCCCATGCCTCTCAGCTTGGCACCTGATGGTTGAGTGCTTTTGAAATCCCCCCTCCCCTCATCCACTTTCTATGTGAAAGTTTCTAGTACTCTTTAAAGCTTTGCCAAGACTTCCATATACAGAGTCATTCATCCTCATACTCATCATATATATGTTAATTGCTTATGTTCATTTCCACCTCCAACTGTGGACTCCTTGCACCTCAAGGACAAAGATTCGGTCTCATTGATCTTTGGATCTCAAAGACCCAGTAGGTGCCAGAGAAGGCAATATAGTCCAGTCTTGAAGAGAAAAGACTCTGGAGTCAGAAGGTTGGCTTCAACTCCTTTCTCTTCTACTCACTAATTGTGTGACCATCAGCACATCCTTTTGCATTTTAATCTTAACATCTCCAATGATTATTATAATCCTCACCTAAATATTATGAATGTTACAATATTTACCGGATAGAATTAAATAAAATCATGTGTGTAAAATGTTAAGCACATAGTGTTAAGAGTACTTAGTATATTATAGCTCTTTGTATTAGTACAGTAAATATTTGAAGAAAGAAAGTTGCACTGTTGTATCTTCCTCAAGATGAAGAGCCAAAAAATGAATCAGTGATTAAAAAAAAAAAAAAAAAGTCACTGTTCTAGGCTCACTACCGTTGAAGTGAGAATACTGTATTAGAACAGAAAAGGAATTATAAATCAAGATATGTGAGACTATAGCCCCGATATTTAAAGTGTTCAGGGAAAAAATGCAAAATAATGTTGTTAGTTACTAATTAGATGGATTTGAAAACAGATTTATTTGCTTTGTTTTACAAAAGTGTATTACAAGGGACTAGAAAAGAAATCAAAATTATTTATTGACAAGTATCTTGTTGCACACACACATAAATCATTTCATTTAATCCTCTCTGAAAGGAGATATTAGCCTCATTTTACAGATGGGAAGATAGGTTCAGAAAAGTTAAGCTACCCTCAAGTACCTTGCTTCAGGATGTCAGATAGATTCCAACCCAAATCTGTGAGCTATGTTTGTTTATTCACTAATTCACTCACTCATTCATTCATAGAAACAAATGTTTACTAAGCTCCTGTGTTATTCTAGGTCTTGAGTGAATGGTGGTCAAAACAAACAAGGCCCCTGCCCCTAGGGAGCTTACATTGTCGTGGGAAGAGACAGAAAATAAGTTCACAAAAACTATAAAAAAGATGAATACAATGAAGAGAGATGATGGGACTTCCCTGGTGGCTAAGTGGTAAGAATCCACCTGCTAATGTTTGAGACATGGGTTCCATCCCTGGTCGAGGAGGATACCCCATGCTGCAGAGCAACTAAGCCCTTGAGCCACAACTACTGAGCCTGTGCTCTAGAGCCTGGGAGCTGCAGCTACTGAGCCCACATGCCCTCAAGCCTGTGCTCTGCAACCAGAGAAGCCACTCCAGTTGAGAAGCACACACACTGCAACTAGAGAGTAACCCCTGCTCGCCACAATGAGAGAAAAGCCCATGCAATAAAGAACCAACACAACCAATAAAGAATAACATTATTTTTAAAAAGAGAGCGATGGCCGAGGTACCTCAGATAGGGTGGCCTTGAATGGTCTTTCTAAGAAGAGGCATTTGGGCTGAGACCTGAATGAGAAGTAGGCACCAAGAACATTCCAGGGAAAATAAATACTACAACTCCAAGGCAGAAATAAACTTATTTAGTTAAATATCATACCAGAAAAAAAAAAAGATGGCAGAAAACCCATTGCCTTTCATTATGTTTCTCCAAGAAGAAACAAGGATAAAGATGATAAAGAAACCTTAGAAAAGAGCTAGTGTTGTGCACAGAAGAACACATGAAGAAAGGTATCAATAAACCAGGGGCAACTTTAGGTTGTGGTCCTCAGCCTTGAAGATGCAGAAACTACATTAGTAAAAGCGTTCAAGTAGAACATTTGGTGAGACATGCTCAGAGTGAACCTACATAAGCCTGGGGTCTGTAAACTTCAATGCCAGTCTATTAGATTGCAGTATGAAATATCACTTCCCAGCCCAACCTAGGTAACTACTTGGCTGTGATCACCTCTTTGTTGCCATATTACATAAGAAAGCAAATTACTGTTATCAGGCTTCATTGTGAGTAAAGAATCAGAGCAAGGAGAGAAGAAATGATTCAAAAATTTCCTGCAGCAGTCTCAGATGGCCCATAACAGGGATATTCCTGCCAGATGGGCAAGGCTCTGTTGTTTAGCATTTGGAAAAGCTTGAATAACATTAGCTTCTCAACACTAGTTTTTCTCTTTGTATTCCTGGTGCCTGGCTAGCATATCCTGAGGCTCAAAGACAATCTCAGTACTGCGTAAAATGAATTAATGAATGGCCTCTTCAATTGATAGCCTCTTTTGAAATGTATTTCCTCTTTCCTTTGAAACTGTATTTTTCTGATCAAGAAACTCTGTGCCTTAAAGTGACTTTGCATTTCTCTGTCCTAATCTTGTGTTTGTATATGTGATATTCAAGCTAAATTCTGAGCTAAGAAATTCCCTTGTATGGAGAAAACATAATAGATTATCTAGTTAGGCATTATTGCCCAGGAAAATAGTCCACTATGCAAAATGAAGATAAAACCACTCAGGGAGGATGTCTTGATTCTCAGAAGCTCTTTGAGTTTATTTATAGATTTTTAAAATCTTAACAAGCTGACCCTTTACATAGATCCTGCTTCAGTTCCCATAAATTTCTCAAAATAACAGTCATTGAGAATGATTTTGGGCTTCCAAGGATTACAGAACAGTCTTTGTATAGAGTTACTCATTGCTTCCTCAACTCAACTTTGAAATATACTAAGGTCTGCATGCAGCTAGCCAGAAATTCAGACTTCTGTCCTACCTGAAAAGACCATATAGTGTAAGTAGTAATTATTTTCCCAAAGAATGTTGTTTTGATTCCCCTACTAGATCTTAACCAACATGATGATAAAATACTCCAGGGGTAGAAAGCCAACCAAAGCTCCCTGCAAGCCCTCAAGTCCACTATTCGATGGGGAATCTATGTTTTCATCTTATATCTAGATGTAAGACAGTTCAGGGAGAATGATGCCTTTTGAGGTCATACTGTGGTCTTGGAAAAACAACTGAATTGTGAATGAAACCATGTTGTTCAGACACTAATTCCTAAACTCTATTTCGTTCTTTATTGGAGTATAATTGTTTTGCAGTGTTGGAGGAATTTTTTCTGTATAACAGTGAATCAGCTACATGTACATATATATCCTCTCCCTTTTGATCCTCCCTCCAAAACCCTCACCTCACCCATCTAGGTCATCGCAGAACACCGGGCTGAGCTGCAGTGCTATGCAGCAGCATTCCACTAGCTGTCCATTTTACACATGATAGTGGATAGACGTCAGTGCTATTCTCTCAGTTCATCCCACACTCTCCTTCCCCTCCCTGTGTCCACAAGTCCATTTGCTATGTCTGTATCTGTAATTCTGCCCTGCAAATAGGTTCATCAGACCATTTTTCTGGATTTCATACACACACACACACACACACACACATATACACACATATGTATGCGTTAATATATGGTGGTATTTGTTTTTCTCTTTCTGACTTACCTCACTCTGTATGACAGACTCTAGGTCCATCCACATTGCTACAAATGACCCAATTTTATTCCTTTTAGTGGCAGACTTTATTTGGGGGGGCTCCAAAATCACTGAAGATGGTGACTGCAGCCATAAAATTAAAAGATGCTTACTCCTTGGAAGGAAAGTTATGACCAACCTAGATAGCATATTTAAAATCAGAGACATTATTTTGCCAACAAAGGTCCATCTAGTCAAGGCTATGGTTTTACCAGTGCTCATGCATGGATGTGAGAGTTGGACTCTAAAGAAAGCTGAGCACCGAAGAATTGTTGCTTTTGAACTGTGGTGTTAGAGACCACTCTTGAGAGTCCCTTGAACTGCAAGGAGATCCAACCAGTCCTTCCTAAAGGAGGTAAGTCCTGGGTGTTCATTGGAAGGACTGATGTTGAAGCTGAAACTCCAATATTTTGGCCACCTGATGTGAAGAATTAACTTATTTGAAAAGACTCTGATGCTTGGAAAGATTGAAGGTAGGAGGAGAAGAGGATGACAGAGGATGAGATGGCTGGATGGCATCACCGGCTTAATGGATATGAGTTTGGGTAAACTCCGGGAGTTGGTGATGGACAGGGAGGCCTGGCATGCTGCAGTCCATGGGGTCGCAAAGAGTCGGACACGACTGAGCAGCTTAACTGAACTGAACTGAATATTCGTATATATGTCCCACATCTTCTTTATCTTTTCATCTGTCAAGGGCCATCTAGGTTGCTTCCATGTCCTGGCTATCATAAATACTGCTGCAGTGAACATTGGAGTATGTGTGTCTTTTTAAATTATGGTTTTCTCAGAGTATATGCCCAGTAGTGGGATTGCTGGGTCATATGCTAGTTCTATTCTTAGTTTTTTAAGGAACCTCCATACTGTTCTCCATAGTGGCTATATCAATTTACATTCCTACTAAGAATGCAAAAGGGTTCCCTTATACCCTCTTCAGCATTTACTTAAACTCAGTATTTCTTAATGCTTACTTCATTTACTTGTTT
This sequence comes from Antilocapra americana, assembly GCA_007570785.1. Classification (NCBI taxonomy): domain Eukaryota; kingdom Metazoa; phylum Chordata; class Mammalia; order Artiodactyla; family Antilocapridae; genus Antilocapra; species Antilocapra americana. The sequence goes on along the minus strand of ML662331.1, from coordinate 1,336,139 downwards.
TTCTCAGAAGATATGAGGATAGTTACTCATATCCAACAGGGAAATTATTTGGGGCTTTTTATTTTCTTCTTTTATTCAAAATATTCATTTAAAATATAGTAGATATATATGATAGCTAAAAATGCCCTAAGACAAACTTGTGTTTAATGTTATTTGCTTATCTTTTTTTAAGATTCCTTAGAGTATATTTCACATTCCTTGCAAGGATAAAACCAAAGTAATGATTGTTTTAATCCCTAGAAATAAAATACTTATTAGTTAGTTAATTGATGATCGTAAACTAGTAACTGGCTATTTCCATGTCTCTCTAATATCCAACGAAATAAATACTAGAATATTTCCTTTATCTTAAAGTCTTATGCATTATTTCTGTCATTCTTTTTGCCAGTTTCTGTTCATTTTAAAGAATTTTAGTGTTCTCTTTTCCTTAATATTCTTCAGTCATATTTTCATCTTTGACTTTATACTTATTAAAATGATATGTAGCCACACCTTCTTTTCTAGCTATATCCTTCTACTGTGTTGTACACATTTAAGAAGAAACACACAACAAACACAAACAGACAACAAACACAAACACACTCAAAGATCTCTGGTATCTGGCATTAAATGTTAATCCTTAGAAATAGCTCCCTTAAGGCCCTTTGTATGTTTTGGAAAGAGAGGCAAAACAATTTCAAGCAGCTCAGCAAATATGTCAAGTAAAAATGAAGCTAATATTTATTTGTAGTGGCATTTACCGTATTTAGATGCACAAACATTTGACCATGTTTAGTCTGCCTTCAAACTGAATGACAAATTTCTTCCAAAGACTGTAGAATAATTATTATGGGAAATGTTTTCAGTGCCTATGTCTCAGAATGAAAAAGGGCTTTTGAAGGGCAGTTTAACTCTTGAGCAAATATTGAGAATCTTTTGAGTAATCTAAGGAAGAAGAAAAGTCATCCCTGAAAATCGATCTGTTGGGATAAAAAAATCCTTTTCAATTTCATCACCATGTGATACTTTAATGGATCTGGGAGAAAAGCAAAACACAATAATTAAAGAAAAAATGGCAAATTGAAGAATCACAGTAATATTATTGTGGAAATGGGGTACCTTGGCAGAATCAAGGCAAAATTCTAAACAAATGATTTTGTAATGGACCCATCTTTCTCCTTTACAAAACCACCCTATAACCTGGCATAAATTTTTTGAATTTTGAGCTAAAAAGAACCTAAGGAATTGAAATATCCCATGGGTAGTAGGTAAGCAGTCTTTGTTCTCATTTGTTGAATTATAACTGATCATGATGGCTTGAACAGTCCTGGTGAATAATTTTCTAAGTCCAAGCTGCCAAATTTCAAAGGACAATACTATCAATGTATCCATTAATTTGCTTCCTTTTGTCTCTTTTTGCAAACCAAAGTTAATTGTCTGTAATTGGTTATCCCAATGAACTGAGAGTCTCAAATTCAGTCACAATTACAGGTGACGTATGGAGCCTTACAGAACGTAAGAAACATTTTCTTGGTGCAAATAAATCAACAGCTTATACATTTTGGTTTATAAGACTTCTTTCCATGCTCTTCCTGTGCAGACCAACTTCCACCACTATCATTTAGTCAACCATACACATAAAGCACCTGTATGCTAGTGTGTTGCCTTTTGTAAGATTCCTCAGAGTAAAGGCATCTTGTTGGATGCTAGGTACTAGAACCATACAGATGACAAAACAGGTTTGCCATCCTCAAGGAGCTACCTGTATAATGAGAAAGACAGACATGCAAACAAATAATTATAACCAAGTATTAACTGGTAGTAAATTGAAGTTAGGTATAAGGCTCCATGAGCACATGGAAGAGAACCAAAGAAAGGTCTAAAAGAGAAATGATGTGATAAATTTGTTTTAGGTCTGTAATGTAACAATCACAACAGTAGCTGCAATTCATCGAGTACTTAATACATTTCACACACAGTGATAAGCACCTAATATGATTTATTTTGTTTAATTATTATAATGACCCAGGAGACAAATATTATCATTTCCTCCATTTACAAATCAGAAAACTTAAGTGTGGAGCTCACTGGAACATTGCTAATCAGTGAAGCCAAGGCTTGGGTCAAAAAATATGTCCATTTTCAAGTTCTTTTTTCTTATTTTTTTTAACTTTAAAATTTTGTTCTGAAATAATTTTACTCTTAAAGAAACATTGAAAAAATAGTACAAGGAATTCCCATATATCCTTATCTAGGTTCCCAAGTGGTAATATTTTATTGTGTATGTTTACTTCATCATTCTCTTCTCCCTCCCAATAGGTTGAGATTGGTTGCTGGATTGATGATTTTTCCTGTGCATCAATTAATAGTAGGTTTCAGGCATGATGCCCTCTTATCTCTGTTGTAGAGTGAATGTTTGTGTCCCCTCCCAAATTCATACATTAAATACTAATGCCCAGTTAGTCTCACCAGACACCAAATTGGCTAATGCCTTGACCTTGGAATTCCCAGCCTCTAGAACTGTAAGAAATAAACTTCTTTTGTTATAATATTTTTATTATAGATGCCTGAACATACTAAGACAGTTGCTAGATACTTTAGGGTTTATTCCCAAATTGACAAGGACCCTCTCCTGTATAATTGCATTACAACTACCAAAATCAGGAAACTAACATTGATAAAATAATATTGTCTAATCAATAGACCTTATTAACATTATGGTAATTGTCTCAGTGCTTTTGAACTATGGTGTTGGAGACAACTCTTGAGAGTCCCTTCGACTGCAAGGAGATTCAACCAGTGAATCCTAAAAGAAATCAGTCCTGAATATTTATTGGAAGGACTGATGCTGAAGCTGAAACTCCAACACTTTGGCCACCTGATGTGAGGAACTGACTCATTGGAAAAGACCCTGATGCTGGGAAAGATTGAAGGCAGGAGGATAAGGGGACGACAGAAGATGAGATGGTTGGCTGGCATCACTGACTCAATGGACATGAGTTTGAGCAAGTTCTGGGAATTGGTGATGGACAGGGAGGCCTGGTGTGCTGCAGTCCATGGGATGGCAAAGAGTTGGATTGAGCTACTGAACTAAACTGAATTGTCTCAATAATGTGCTTCATACTAAAAAGTATATATATATATATATATATATATATATATATATATATTCATCTAAGAGCCAATTAAGAATCATGTGTTTCATTTAGTTGTCATGTCTCTTTGGTCTCCTTAAATCTGGGTAGTTCCTCAGCCTTCCTTTGTCTTTCATTCCTGACATTTTTTAAGAATACAGGCCAGTTATTTTCAGTACTGTCATTCAGTTTGGATTTTTCTGCTATTTCCTCATAATTAGATTCAGGTTGTGTGTTTGGGGCTGGAATGCCACAGAAGGGATATTGGTTCCTTCTCAGTGCATTATATGAGGAGACCATGATGCCAGATTATTTTATTACAAGTGATGTTAACTTGGATTAGTTGGTGAAAGTGGTGTCCACTGGGTTTCTCCACTGTAAAGTTACTATTTCTCCTTTTATAACTAATAAGCATTTGGGGGAATATGTAAATATTTTGTTCCTCAATACATATTGACCATTGACCCTGTAGTTTTATCATGATGATCCTTACCTGAGTTAATTATTACTATTATGATTACCAAATGGTAGTTTTTTAATTCCATCATTTTGTCTGTGTTCATTAGTTGGCATTCTACTGTAATGAAGAACTTTCCCTTCTCTCATATGCATTTTTATATTTATTGTCTTATTTATATTTGTATGGAATCATTTGAAAAGACCCTGATGCTGGGAAAGATTGAAGGCAGGAGGAGAAGGGGATGACAGAGGATGAGATGATTGGATGGCATCACCGACTCAGTGAACATGTGTTTGAGCAAGCTCTGGGAGTTGGTGAAGGACAGGGAGGCCTGGTGTGCTGCAGTCATGGGGTCACAAAAATTTGGACATGACTGAGTGACTGAACCGAACCAATCACCTTTGTGCTTGTTCCTGTGTTCTATGAATAGGTCTTGATCATCTTTTGAACATTTAGTTTTTAGTACCACAAAATATTCCAGGTCTACACTTATACTTTCCCAGACTCAGCTATGGAATCATTCATTTTTCTGAGGTTGGTTTTTGTTCTTAACATCTCTTTCTGTCCATTTACCAGGTCTTATTTTTATGCATATATGCAGATGAATAATACAAGTAACTTAATATCTAGAAATCTCTATTAAGCAACCATTTTTCACAACTACTAAAGTAAAAATCAAAACTCACTAACCTAGCTTGAAGTCACTATAAAAGTTCCTAAAATGTCTTCTAAATCCCTCCAAAAGGATGGTGTGGACCCTTGGAATATAAGAGATGATAAAAAGGAGAGCAAGAAAAGGAAAAGAAAAAAAATAAGAAAAGTCTTAGAAACAGATTTTTTTAGTACCTTTTCTTTGGCAGGCACCAAGATAGTTTCACACATAACTTCTCATTGTATCTCTGCAACCATTTCTCAGAGTGGAGATAATGATTGTCACTTTATAGATAAGAAAGCAGAGCTTCAGGATTTCATTGACTTGCTCCAACATCTGTTTCTCTAGTGGTTCAGACAGTAAAGAACCTGCCTCCAATGCAGGAGACCTGGATTCAATCCCTGAGTTGGGAATATCCCCTGGAGAAGGGAATGGCTATCTGGTCCAGTATTCTTGCCTGGAGAATTCCATAGACAGAGGAGCCTGGTGGGCTACAGTCCATGGGGTCAGAGAGTCAGACATGACTGAGCAACTCACACACACACACACACACACACACACACACACACACACACACCTATGCAGGAAGGCAGAGAACTAGGAATTGAACCTCTCTAGATCACACTTGAAACCAGTCTTCCTCCACCCAATGCTGCCTCTATACAGTTTTAATGCTAACTCACATCCTATATTCTATTTTTGTAATTGGCCAGCCCTCTACAACTTACATAGTAACTCTTTATTTACCCATTTCCCAAATACCAGAACACCTTATGCTCAGACAGATGATAAAGACTTTCCTTGGCTCTAAGAACAACCTGTTACAACCAACATCTTTCCTTGAATTATGATTCACCACCTGCTTTTTAGGTTAGCTTTATTTTCTGAACTGCAAGGCATCATACTCTAGAAACACTTGACATATAACAGAGAGCCTTTTTTGACAGGCTGTTACTAATGCCTCTTGTATTAATAATAAACACTATGCTCAGTATATTCATTTTTTAAAGACCATAGCATTTGGGGGAGGGGGGTGGAAAGTGGTTTACCCATCAGTAAACAATTTGAGAGAATAGGGAATTTTTATTTCTCTAACAGGATGGAACTAAAATGTCTGATTATAGAGCAAAGCAAGGTGATGATTATCATGTTTATTCTGTGCATGAATTGATTACAAATCAAAATCATCATACATCTACATCTGTGTCCTAGCAAGTTAAAACAGATCCAGGCAGTTATGTGAAGCCTTTGGTGAAGTATGAAGAAATACTGCCTAATAGAGCAACTAAGAATAGAGAATAGCTAAAATTTGCATATTTTAAACAGCATAGTCACATGCATTTTCATTTCAAAATAACTCTGTGAAAGAGAGTGGGTGTGTCACCTCACCCTCACTTTACAGGTGAGGAATATTAACATTCAAAGAGATGAAGTGACTTGCCTAAGATCTCACAGCTAATAAGCTGGCAGTTAATACTCAAATCCTGCATAGTGCTTTTTCCAGCACACCGTGATTAAAGTCCTACAAATTAGATTTTTGCTAGAATCTCTTGGGGCTTAATCAAATCAATATGAACATATGGCAAAGTAAAGGAAATCCATTCCCACTTTATTCCTTGAAGGGTTTTAATAAAAGATGGAAGAAACAATGTGGAGCCCTTTATTGTGTTGTTCTAGTAAAAAAAAAAAAATATGTTCTGTTTTGTTGTTATATTTTGGGCCACGCCATGAAGCGTGTGGAATCCCTAGACTAGAAATCAATCCTGCTTCTCCTGCATTGGGAGTGCAGAGTCTTAACCACTGAACCACCACGGAAGTCCTATGTTCTCTTTTTGAGTAGACCACACTAAAACGTATTAAATATATTTTGGCCAAATTAATAAACTGATACCACAGAATTATTTTGCCTCTAATGTTATCAAATCAGTTGTTTCACTGTAGCTATCAGGTAACTTCTTTTCTTGTGGGAATAGGGATAAATATAAATCCAAATGTAAGTAGGAAAGAACTGAAGGGGAATCAGGAATTGGAGAATTTGCCTGTATACCCACCACTGCCACCGTAGGCTAAGGTTACTAATTACACTTATGACACAAGGGGATTTCAATGAGAATCACTATCATATTATGGAAATTTTTATCTAGATAACTATAAAACGGCCTTATGACCAACTTTTGATCAAATTATTAAAGCAAATATAATAATCACTATCATGTATTGAGTGTGATGCACATCTTACATGTGTATCTAGAACACACGATGCTTTGCTGCCATTTTATCATCTATTATTAAAATTAATCTACTGTGATGTACATATTTATTCCAATTCTTAAGTCTTTTTATCTTTTTATTTATGACTGTTCTGGGTCTTCCTTGCTGCACATGGGGTTTCTCTAGCTGTGGCAAGTGGAGGCTACTCTTCATAGAGGTGTGCAGGCTTCTCATTGCAGTGGCTTTTCTTGTTGCATAGCACAGGCTCTAGAGCACATGTGCTTCAGTAGAACTAGGCACACAATCTCAGTAGTTGTGGTTTGCAGGCTCTAGAGCATGGGCTGAATAGTTGTGGCACCCAGGCTCAGTTGCCCTGTGGCATGCGAAATCTTCCTGGACCAGGGATCAAACCCATGTCCCCTGCATTGGCAGGTGGATTCTTATCCACTATACCACCAGAGAAATCCATTTATTCCTATTTTTTAAAAATGCTAAAGTTCAAACCACACAGATGATAATTAGGGAAGACAGGATTAGAATCTCAATATGTAGAGTGCTAAATCCCATTCATTCCCTGACAACTGGGCTGTGTTACAAACTAGAATGTTGTAAATATTATGGTAGATATGGGTCTACCATTGACTCCCAATCATTCTTCACAGAGGAAGTTAATCACTTACCTGTAACCAGAAATTATTCAGTCTCTCTTTCAGTGGTCTTTTCCCTTTATGTGTTACCACATTCCTTTTTCATCTGCTACAGTCTTCATCTGGGTATGGTAAAGACTTAAACAGTCTTTTTGCAGTAACTTAGTCTCTAGTTTTTTGTTTCTAGTTATTAAGACTTTGCTGCCAACTTCCTTTGCTTTCAGCTGTTGCTCACATGCTCTCCTATTCTGGAGTTTCTGTCTCCTGATGGCTTATCTTCATCTTCTGGTCATTACTGTTGTAGCTTCCTGATACACACTGCTCCATTTCTATCACTTCAGGCTTGACACATTCTATTTTTTGACATTACATTTCATGCAACTGTCCCGTGGCCTTCGTGCCCATGCAAATTTGCCTTCTCTTCTATGGGCCAATTCTTAGAACCTATCCATAAATAATCTTCTAAAAAGTTAAAGATTTACTTATTTTTCATCTACTCTATCTCTTTCATGTGGGGAGCAATACAGTCACCATGAGGCACCGTGCTCACAGGAGGACCATTTCCCTAGAGCAGTCCTCAAGCTTTATAAAAATCATAAAGGACTGGGAAAAACACAGAATATTGAGCCTCACCTCCAGAATTTCTGATTTTACAGGTCTTGGAACACGAGTCGAGCAAGTCCTGAGACTCCGTTTTTCTAACACATTCCCAGATGATGTTTCTACTATAGTTCCAGAGACCACACTTTGAAAACCACCGCCTCAGACTGAGTAGAAAAGAAAGCCCCTCTACCCACATTTGCATCTCATAGTACTCTTGTTGAGAACTCAGTCATTTGACAGTTTATTAAAACCATCTGCCATATCTCAGTGCATTATATATAGTGTGTATAAAAAGATAAAGAGCCTTGAAATCTATGATTTCAAGGAATTCATGGCTTAGTAGGAGACATATATATAAATGAATAAATGCATGATACTATAATAAAGCCCATGACAGTGGGAGCACAAGATGTGGCCAGGAGACAAAGAAGTGGTGGTTACTTCTGTTTTTTTCACAGATTACATCGGGCTTTATTAAGTGGAGGTAACAGTTATAAGGAGCCTTTGGAGGAGGTGCAACTGGCCAATTCTAGGCAATTTGAAGTGTGTTAAGACCACAGAAATCTAATGTTTGGGGAGTTGTAGGGAATTGGTAGGTTTGGGGTATGGTTTAAGTGTTGAATGAAGTGGAGATACTAAAGGGATATGATTGAACAAATAATGAGACTAGGCCTTATGTGTAGTCTCACATATCTTTTTTCCTGGGGTTGAGAGGGTGATTTGAGTGTTTCTATCAGTGAAGAATATGATTAGACTTGAGCCTCAGTAGTATCACTGTGGAAAATCGTTGGGAGGAAAAACATGGTGACAAATAGAAAGGGTGGATGCAAAGAGAGAGACAAATAGACTGGGATACTACAGATTTTTTAAGTTTTTTTTTTTTTGGCTGTGCTGGATCTTAGTTGTGGCATGTAGGATCTTCAGATGTGACATATGAACTCTTGTGGCATGTGGAGTATAGTTCCTGGATCAGGGATTGAACTTGGGTCCTCTGCATTGGGAGCATTAAGTCTTAACCACTGGACCACCAGGAAAGTCCCCATAGCACAGATTTTGATACAAGGGAAAGTTTCATTTTATTTAGAAAGACTGTAACTCTGTAGACATTGTATTGTGATAATTTCTTTATATGCCTGTCTTAATACACTAAAAAATCCTTTGTTCATCTCTGTATCATCAGTAACTATGGTAGTGCCTAGATTTAATATGAGTTCAATAAACATCTAAGTGAATAGAAAATTAATGAAAACCAGATTATCATTTATTTTCCTTTGGATTTGAATCCAATTTTCTACAAAATGGTGAGGAAAGGATTTGTTTCATTCTCCCCACAATATGACACATGAATGGGTGAATGTTAATAAAGTGATATATACTTGTTAAGAAGCAAGTAGAAATGGGTGCCATCCTGGTGATGGGATTTATCACACAAATGATAACCAGTTGAACCTTCACTTATTTGAATAAAATTTCTGAAATTGTCTCAAATTGCTTTGGTAAAGATAGCTGGACTGAATTAAAAGTGTTATTACATAAGCCTTCAAATGTCCATTAATTCTTTTGCACAAGTCGACTCATTTGCAGATTTGCCCATTCCTCTGAGAAACCATGGCGTTGCAGGTTCTGTCAGATAATTTTCTCAATTAAATCTCTAGGCAATTAAATACATTGCAAAAAATAGATCATTGCTTTTGGAAACTCCCATTCTGAGAAGAGTGAAATTCTTACTTTGAGAGACTAGGTGTGTTTGTTAGTCACTCAGTCATATCCAACTCTTTGTGATCCCTGGACTGTACATGGCATTTTCCAGGCAAAAATACTGGAGTGGTTTTCCAGTCCCTTCTCCAGGGAATCTTCTCAACTCAGGGATTGGACCCAGGTCTCCCACATCGCAGGCAGATAATTTACTGCCTGAGCCATCAGGGAAGCCCTGGTGAAAGACTAGGTATCACTGGTTAAAAAGAAACTTAAAAAAATAACTGCATTTTATTTACAATTAAAATAATTAAAAATAACTGCATTTAAATCTTATCTATCTACTTTACTGATCACTCCTTTCCCTAACACTCTAACATTGGCATTATTGAGACATTTTCATGTTTCTATGATTTTATTTGTTCTAATACTAATATAAAAGTTCAAGAATACAGGTTCTGAATACAGAAGAAGTAACAAAATATGAACTGCATTTAGACACATGCTAGAGATGTTTCTGAACCTAAAATACAACTTCCTATAAAAAGGAGAGGGGAATAGCTATAAAAAAAAGGAGAAATCAACCTTTTTTCCCAATAGGGGATACTAGTTGGCAATGATGAAATATCTTCAAAAGTATGAAGGCAACAGGTTTCTGTACCTTGAACTCTAGACCCATTAAATCATAGTGGAAAAAGATTCTTAAGCATGAAAAGGATTTGTGAAATATATTAGGTGCATGTTGTCTTCCCCTGAAAAATAATGTGACTGAAAGATATGGTCCAGCAAAACTAAAAAAGAGTGCATCAGAGGATAGCATCAGATACCAGAAACAGTATGAGCAGAGAAACTAGCAAAATCCATCCCTAAACTGAAACCAGTTTTTCTCAGTGGAGGTGCTGTGGGCATTTTGGGTGACCAACTGTTTTGTAGACTGTACTGCCTATTGCAAAATGTCTAGTATTTATGTTCTCCAATTTTAAAGGAAAAGTTCTGAGAAAATGAGGGACATAACATTTTTTAAGTGAATAGAAAACTGGAACAGTAATTCTGAGGGTGAGTTACTGATAATGTTTATTGTGGTACTTTGTATTATGAAATTAATATCTCAGTGAATACAATATGAACATGACAAAAGGCAACAAAATGTCAAGTATATGTCACTCAAACCCTCATTCTTGCTTCCCAGACTGTCAACTTCTTGTAATGCCACCATAACATGTTTTTATTTCATGTACACATATTCATCTACAGCTTCCTCACCCATTCCCATCTGTATATCTGATTAACTTTTCTATTCATACCAACTTATCTTTGCATAGCATATTCAGAGTATATAAGTATATTTATTTTCCTCAATGTGGCAGGTCTTGTTGAAGTAAAAATGAATATAGGACAAAATCACTGTTGCTGACTCTCAGGGAAAATATTAAAATATAATTTCCTTGATGGGGTAAGTAGCACTGTTCCACAAAATAACAAACTTGGGAAAGAAGGATATTAAAAAAAACATGATTTTTAAAAAAATGTTTAAATCTTCCACATCAGTGAAATATTGTGAACATACATCTATAGCTCTTTTCCACATTTACAGAATATAACTGTCAGTAGATGGTTGTCTTAGGAATTCTAAGCCCAGTTTTCTCACAGTTATCGCCTTATCCCCAACCCAAGTTATTCTTTTCAGTATAGTCCCAGATTTCATTATCAGATTGCCCTATTCTGAGAAAAAATTTACATAAGGTCCTAGGGGAAGTTATATCAGAATACTGTAAGATTCTTGTATAGGTTTTCTCATTCATTTATTTGAAACCAGAAGATTCTGTTTCCCATTAAATTGATCATATCAGATATATGCATGCCTGACTAGATTATCTGTAAAACTGAATGTTAAACATGGCTGATGGAACCCTGAGTGTTGCCCTTTTCCTTTCTTCTTTGTTTTATTCATTGTGATTTTTTCATATCTCACCCATCAAATTTTATTGATAGAATAACCCAATATAGGATATGTCTCATAAAAGGTAAGAGAAACAACTTTAGAGAAAAAAAAATAAAGGGAATGTCCATAGGTAAAATAAGTGGAAGCATAAAAGGCACTGACAAAAAAAACTGCCTGCCATACAGAGGCACTATGGGAGAGACCCAGGATACCCAGAGATGCTATTAAATTCACACTGCCTGACTTTGTACTATTCTCTTAGGATTTACAGCAACTGCCAAAAGCCAACTGAGGTTTTTTCTAGGCTATTCTCCACTTCCCTTCCATATTCTTCATGTTCCCAAAAGTCATTGAAAGAGGTTAGTGATAAAGGATGTAGATTGTGTTTCCTGTTAAATGTGGAGTGAAATAACTATGTGTGAGGGACTTCCTAGCTTCTATATGAGGGTACAAAGATTTAAGTAATCTATAAGGACATTTTGTTCCAATTACTATAAAAACATTTTTAATTAAAATCCTGGAAAAGAAAGAATTACAAATTTAGAAAGTGGAATGTCATAACTTTTTAAGCATGGAAATCCAAACAAGCTAACATGTCAGCTATCTTGGCAAGAGATGCTTTTGGCCAAAGGAAATGAAGGTTTCACACAACAAGATGTTCAGAAGTGATAATGGTAGATATTGGTACAGTTGCCCCTCAATGTCATTCAGGGCTGAGATTGTTTCTCTTTTTCTCTTCCACCATCTTGGGTGTGTTGCCCTTTGGCCTTTATACTCTGACATCATGATGTCAATGGATTTTTCATGGCTCCATCATGAAGTGTATGATCAATACAGGAAGAGAGGCAATAGCTCATACTGCCTCGCATGTCCCTTTTATCACAAAAGCAAAATATTCTTAGAATGACTCTGGCACATAGCCCCTTAAAGCTCATTGCTTGAACTTGGGTCATACCGTCACTTCCAGCTTCATGAAAGTTGTTAAACTGGTTCTTTGGTATTTTAATCCTTTATAGTGAGAAAAAGGGAAGGGTGGTGGGTTTGGATGAATATTAGCTTAGACAACCAAGAGTATTTGCTACACAAACTAAATTAATTGGGTTTTATGAATCTTTGTCTCACATACCATCTTGTGACTCTAGAAGATAAATTCATGAAAATTGGCATGGTGGGAGAAAACTTCCTTCAGAGGTTTATCATGATAAACTATTCTTTCTATATATAAATCTTTGAGTTGGTTAATAGGAGAAAAAATTACCACGAATTAAAAGTGACTTATTACAAATGTCAGTCATTCTGTGAAAGATAAAAAAATAAATCCTAAAAAGAGATTTTGATAAAATTACTGGAATTGGTTCCTTTTTAACTTAAAAATCAGCTGTATAAGCTCGTGACCAAAATTTTCAAAAGATAAAAAAGAAAGACTAATGTCGTTGTTTGAAAGTAATGTGGTAAATAGAGATTTGAGAAATTAACTGGATGTCATTGGAATATATAATCATTAGATTTCTGATGAGGATGGCTTGAACAAACAATTAATCAAGCTTCAATGGTTCGGATGAATCATTCTCATTTTTTGACTTTGTTACTTACAGAGCAGTTTCTTTTTTAATTGCAGACTGAATATATTTCAAATTGTGCTGCTAATAATTATTGATGAGTGAGTTGCACAGGATTGTGAAATTTGGTTTCACTTGAATAAGTAAAGTCAAACAATTGAGCAATTAAATTCATTCCAATCAACTAAGCTTCTAGAAAATTGGCTTGATATGACATTAAGAGATCTAATTGAATTTTTGCATATCATGTGCTAGTGTAACTATGGGCAAAGGGTTCAGCATCGTTAGCTAATATTTGAAATTAAAGAAGAGTTTAAAGATTATCTCCAGTGTTCCCAGATGGTATGGTAAAAGTAAGTGAGGTTTAAACAAACTGCCTTAATTCTTCAGGTAAAGAATCTTAGTTTAGAAGATATTAAGTTACTTGATCAAGATAGTTTAAGTAGTTAATTAAATCAAAAGCTGGAACCAAACTGGCTTAAAGTCTTGTGTCCATATACAAGCCACTAGTTTTATATTTTTATTTAAAAATAGTGGTCATGTAACTATTTAACTTGCTACTTGCTTTTTCAGAAAACTGACAGGAATTAAATGTATGGGCAAGCCAAGATTTGTAAATAATGTTAATGTAAGAGAGATATAAATATTAATATAGCCCAACAAAGAGTAATAATCCATGTAGCTAGAAACAAACAAAATCTTGGACTTAGGAGAAAAGAGGTAAGGCATCTTATCAAAATCAGATAACAAAATAATGCCTCTCCATTGTATTCCTTTTATATGTGTTCTCCAAGAAATCAATTTGAGGGGAGGACAATGAAAATATTGGTTTCAGCCAAATGATTGCGTTCTCTTCTGGAGAATTGTAAAGGTAGTTAGAGAAAAAAGGTTTTTCTCTCACTAATCCCATCTTTAATCTCTTATATTATCTGGGGTGCAAGTTTCCTTGCAAGGCTAAAAATAGTTAGCCATTTTTCACAGTCTGAGTGTTTTCTGTGTAATTCAATGTTGGATAACAGCAATTTCTAGCATTTAGTATGCTCTTGTGTGTGTGTGTGTGTGTGTGTGTGTGTGTGTGTGTGTGTGTGTGTGTGTGTAAAAGAGAGAGAGAGAGAGGAACTATACTTCATGTTTTGTAAGCTTTTTCTTAATTGATGCTCTCAGAAACCCTATGAGATAACACGGATACTCACTTAAACTAATCACAAATATTTCTTGTTCTCTCGGGCAATGATAAGCTCTTCTCTCCCCTCTTAGAGTTAGGTATGATCATATGTCTTGCTTTTAGCCAATAAAATGTAAGAAGATGTGATCCGTGTCATAGGAGCCAACGTGCAGTTCATCCAGATCTCTGCTGTGCTATTCCAGTTAACAATGTTTCAGAGAGTGGTATTCTCTTACCCTCCTTAGAGTGAGAACCACTGAGGCACAGTTTCCTGCTGCCTTACAATGGAAATAGAAAGGGAGTGAGAGAGAAACTTCATGTTAAACCATTGAGATTTTGAGGACTGTTATTGCAACATAGCCAAGTCCATTCTGACGGACACAGATAATTACTTTTACTGTCTCCAATTTACAAAGGAGGAAAATAGGGATGAATTATTTGTCCATGATGACACCACAACTTAAATAGAACTTAACTTGAGTCAAACCAAGAAGTCTCACTCCATCACACATTTTATATGTAACTGTGGGTAATATACTTATTGTGAAGAGGGAATGTCCACTAATAAAATGTGGAGCCCTGAACTTAATTTCTATGCATAGAGAGGTGATTATATTAATTCATTTAACCTGGACATATTTTAGTATTTACAAATTGCTTTCACATGCATATGGCTTCCCTGATAGCTCAGCTGGTAAAGAATCCACCTGCAATGTGGGAGACCTGGATTCAATGCCTGGGTTGGGAAGATCCCCTGGAAGAGGGAAAAGCTACCCATTCCAATATCCTGGCCTGTAGAATTCCTTGATTCGGAGGAGCCTGATGGGCTACAGTCCATGGGGTCGCAAAGAATTGGACATGACTGAGTGACTTTCACTTTCACATGCCTACAGCCCACTGCTTATTAATCCTGTAGGATATGCCTGAATTTTGTTGTCCTCAGAAACAAAAAGAGTATGAAGAGGTCACCGAAGCATGTCTCCAGAGATCATATGCAAAGATCCCTCCATTAGTCAGGTCAAACTGCCCTAACACGATACCACAGATTGAGGTATTTTCTAAATTTTCTCACAATTCTGGAGGTGGGGAAGTCGACAATCAAAGTGCCAGCCCATTTGGTTCCTGATGAGAACTCTTCCTGGCTTGTGGACAACCACTTTCTCACTGTGTCCTCACATAGCAGAGAAAGAGTATGTTTGTCTCTCTTTCTTCTTCTTTTAAAAAAAATTTACTCATTTATTTATTTGGCTGTGCTGGGTCTTAGTTGCAGGATGTGAACTTTTAGCTGTGGCATGTGGGATCTAGTTCCTCAACCAAGGATAGAACCTGGGCACCCTGCACTGGGAATGCTGAGTCTTAGCCATGGAACCACCTGGGAAGTCCCTTCCTTCTATTCTTATAATAACACTTCTACTATCAGATTAGATCTCCACCATTATGTCTTCACTTAGCCTTTATCGCCTCCTCAAAAGCCCTGTTTCCAAAAATAGATGCATTGGGGGTTAGGGCTTTAGCATATGAATTTTGGAGAGACACAAACTTTTGACCCATAGCCATCTCCTAGGAGCCTTGAACAATTTAATAAAGCTTTAATAATAAGTACTCGCTTCCATTTATTCCCAAGCCTTTCATGTATAAACATATATATATATACATACACAAGACTGGAAAGAAAAAACAATTCAGTATGTATTTTATCCATTCATTTATTCATTAGCTTAACTCATGTTTATTAAGCATCTGTTATGTGCCATATTATTCAAGGTCCTGAGGTAAGTCAATGAACAAAACAAATGTCCTTCCTTCACAAAATTTATGTTTTAATAGATATATATCATATATTATGCCTGAGTAATAGATTCTCTTAATAAAAATAAAGCATATTAAACGTATAGAGAATGATGAGGGCCAGAATTCCTACTTTTCAGTAGGAGTCAAATAAATCCTCTCAGATGAGGTGACTTTTATGCAAAGACCTAATACTTAAAGCTTTTACATCTTCAAATATTATAACTGAAAAAATAAGGAGAGAACATATTTTCAGATTCCTTCATTTCTCAGAAGCATAAACTGGGATCTAAAATAGAGGTTGGCAAACATTTTTTCTTTAAAGAGCCCAGCAGTAAATATTTCTTTTTGTTTTGTACACCAAGACAACCTGTGTCATAACTACTCTACTGTTATAGTACAAAAAACAGCCATAAATAATAAGTAAATTAAGAGTGTGGGTGTGTTCTGATAAAATTTAATTTGCAACACAGGCAGTGAAATGAGAACCTACTGTATAGCACAAGGAACTCTAGTTATTGCTCTGTGGTGACCTAGTCAGTTCAGTCGCTCAGTTGTGTCCGACTCTTTGCGACCCCATTAACTGCAGCATGCCAGGCCCCCCTGTCCATCACCAACTCCCTGAGTTTACTCAAACTCATGTCTATTGAGTCAGTGAGGCCATCCAACCATCTCATCCTCTGTCATCACCTTCTCCTCCTGCCTTCAGTCTTTTCCAGCATCAGGGTCTTTTCCTATGATTCAGTTCTTTGCATGAGGTGGCCAAAGTGTTGGAGTTTCAGCTTCAGCATCAATCCTTCTGATGAATATTCAGGACTGATTTCCTTTAGGATGGACTGGTTGGATCTCCTTGCTGTCCAAGGGACTCTCAAGAGTCTTCTCCAACACCACAGTTCAAAAGCATCAACTCTTCGGCACTCAGCTTTCTTTATAGTGCAACTCTCACATCCATACATGACTACAGGAAAAACCATAGCTTTGACCTAAATGAAAAGGAACCCCAGAAAAGAGGGGATATATATGTCATATGACTGATTCACTTTGCTGTACAATGTTGAACACAACATTGTAAAGCAACTGTACTCCAATGAAAATTAAAAAAGAAAAAACAAGCCATGGATAAGATTTGTCCCACAGTCTGCAATTTTCCAGTTCCTAATCTGGAACAATGAAATGACGTTCCTAGGGTCACACATTTGACAGTTGATGACAGTAGAGAGGACAAACATGTTTCTGCTGTCTTTGAAAACAACAGACATCTCTAGAGCATATTGTCGCAGACAAGGGACATAGTTAAATATACAATAGTCTATGTTGGGTGAAAAAAACTATCCAGCTAGCTGTTGACACCTGAATATCTTTTAGAGAAGGAACTGTCTTTGTTTAGGAAAGCATATTGGTAAGCTACTTCTGGCAGAAGGTAACAAGCTGAGGGCAGAAATTAACAGCAAGCCATGAAATAAAAAGGATGATTCAGTGGCTCTGTGAAAAAGGGAAGGTAGAGAAAGGGAAAAAGAGAAGAGTCAGTGGACAGAACACCATGGTAGAAGAATGCATGTTAAGAAATTTACGTCTGATCAATTTTTTATCAGCTTTGTCGCAGTACAAACCCTCTATTGTCCTCAAAATTTATAGAAAACACTGAGGCACAATTCAAAGGCCTTTTATGAATGGGCTTTTAAAGATGTGTCTGTGGGAGGGGGAGGAATTCAATCAGGAAGCTGAGTTTTGTCTGAGCCAATTCTTGCTGTATGTGTGGCATTTAATTAAATCCCAACCTTTGATAGCTCAACCATCTGTTTTCTCTGTCCTTATAGTTAAACAATACGAGGGAAGGTTCTGTTAACAGGCCATGTTGGTCCAGTTATAAATTTAAGAACTAAAACTCTAACCTCAGTGTGGCCCTCAACAGTGCCCACAGTCTGTTGACAACAGTTATTTCAAACCTTATCTACTCTACTCAAAGCATCAAGCCTTCCCCCTCCTCCTCTCCACTTATCATATGATAACCAGGCGTTTTAGATGGAAAGAGAAAGCATCAGATGGTGACGCCCTTATCTTCCTCCCACCTAACATGCTAATCAAGGAGCCTCTAATTGATGGAATATCCTCCTTTCCTTCTTCGAAAAAAGACAAAGGGCTTTCTCTCCTCCTATGTAAGGTAGAGACTTCTGCCTTATGAACTGTTTGTTCAGTATAGAATTGAACAAACTGTATACTGTTTATTATCCGTTATCACTGTCATACTGCAGACTCTCTGTGGAACTGAATTCTTCACATCAGTGCTTAAATCATTATCATTAAAAAAAGAAACAGAGCAGAAACAAAACCTACATATACCCACATGCCACCAACATCTATTGCCCTTTCTCTCCTTCACCACTTAACTTCTTGAAAGAGTTGTTGGCAAAATTGTCCTCATTCCCTTACTTCTCAAACCCCTCTAATCTGGACTATTCCCAGTACTGTCATCTCACTAAATCCAATGGCAAATTTAAATTCTTACCTTATTCAATATTCTTACCTTAGTCAATACATAGTTGACTGCTCCCTTCTTGAAAAATTTTCATCCGTTGCCTTGGAAGTCATCACGCTCTCTTTTTTCCCCTCTGGTCTAACTTCTCACTGGCTGCCTTATTTGTAGTTCATACTCTTCTGCTCCCAGGATAATAAGTGTTGAAGTTCCTCAAAACTAAAACTTAAGTTCTCTCTTCTTCTTACTCTGTGTTCTCCTATTTAGTGATCTTTTTTAAATTTTTTTTAATCTTCTTTACTTTATTGTGTTGGTTTTGCCGTACAATGACATGAAACTGCCATGGGTTTACATATGCTCCCCCTCCAGAACCCCCCTCCCTCCTCCCTCTCAATTCCCTCCCCCTGGGAAATCTCGGTGCACCAGCCCCAAGCATCAATCCTGGGCTGGCGATTGATTTCACAGATGATAATTAACATGTTTCAATGCCATTCTCCCATATCATCCCACCCTTGCCCTCATCCACAGAGTCCACAAGTCTGTTCTATACATGGGCATTCCTCTTGCTGTCTCGCACGCAGGGTTCTCGCTGCCATCTTTCTAAATTCCATATATATGTGTTAGTATACTGTATTGTTGTTTTTCCTTCTGGCTTACTTCACTCTGGATAATAGGCTCCAGTTCCGTCCACCTGAGTAGAACTGATTCAAATGAATTTTTTTTAATGCTGAGTAATATTCCATTGCATATATGTACCACAGCTTTCTTATCCATTCGTCAGTTGATGGGCATCTAGGTTGCTTCCATGTCCTGGCTATTGTAAACAATGTAGCGATGAACATTGGGGTACACGTAGCTCTTTCAATTCTGGTTTCCTCGGTGTGTATGCCCAGCAGTGGGATTTCTGGGTCATATGGCAGTTCTACTTCCAGTTTTTTAAGGAATCTCCACACTGTTTTCCATAGTGGCTATGCTAGTTTGCATTCCCACCAACAGTGTAAGAGGGTTCCCTTTTCTCCACATCCTCTCCAGCATTTATTGCTTGTAGATTTTTGGATGGCAGCCATTCTAACTGGTGGCAAGTGGTACCTGATTGTGGTTTTGATTCGCATTTCTCTGATAATGAGTGATGTTGAGCATCTTTTCATGTGTTTGTTAGCCATTTTTATGTCTTCTTTGGAGAAATGTCTGTTGAGTTCTTTGGCCCACTTTTTGATTGGGTCGTTTATTTTTCTAGCATGGAGCTGCAGGAGTTGCTTGTATATTTTTGAGATTAATTGTTTGTCCATTGCTTCATTGGCTATTATTTTCTCCCATTCTGAAGGCTGTCTATTTAGTGATCTTATTGTCATTCAGGGTTTCATTTATCACCCATAATCTGGTGATTCACAGTTTTCTTTCTACCAACAAAATCACCTTGTAACTCTGGACCACAATTTCAAATGCCTATTTAACATTTCTTTTTAGATGGCTTCAAATCCATGTCAGAAATCAAATTTTTGATATCCCTATCTGGTCCTCTTGGTGAGAGCAAGGTGGAGGAACAGAAGGAAATGTTATGGATTTTTCGTCTAGTCAAAGCTATGGTTTTTCCAGTAGTTATGTATGAGAGTTGGACCGTAAAGAAAGCTGAGCACTTAAGAACTGATGCTTTTGAACTGTGGTGTTGGAGAAGACTCTTGAGAGTCCCTTCATCTGCAAGGAGATCCAACCAGTCTATCCTAAAGGAAATCAGTCCTGCATATTCATTAGAAGGACTGATGATGAAGCTGAAACACCAATACTTTGGCCATCTTATGTGAAGAACTGACTCATTGGGAAAGACCCTGATGCTGGGAAAGATTGCAGGCAGAAGGAGAAGGGGACAACAGAGGATGAGATGGTTGGCTGGCCTCACTGACTCAATGGACATGAGTTTGAGCAAGCTCTGGGATTTGGTATTGGACAGGGAAGCCTGGCATGCTGCAGTCCATGGGGTCACAAAGAATCAGACATAACTCAGTGACTGAACTGAACTGAGCCTGGTCTTCTTACTGAAGAGTGAATAGTATCACCATCTAACTATTTATATTAGGAAGAAACTTAAGAATAACCTATGACTCTTCCCTGAACTTCAGCCCTCATATCCAGTTAATCACAAGGCTATCGATTTTTGAAAAATATTCACTTATGCATTTATTTTTTACTGTGTCAGGTCTTAGTCATGGCACATAGGATCTTCTTGCAGTTTGCTGGCATTTCTCTAGTTGTTGCATACAGGCTCGGTTGCCCCATGGCATGTGGGATCTTTGTTCCCCAAATAGAGATCAAACCTGCATCTCCTGAATTGGAAGGAAGACTCTTAACCACTGGACCACCAGGGAAGTCCTGAGGCTATCAATTTTACCTTCTAAATATATATCAAATTTCCCATGTCTTTCCACATCTATTGCCCCCATTTTAGCCTAAGGAAGCTATCTCCAACTGTCAACTGGACTGCTGCAATGTGTGTGTGCACGAATGTACACGCGCATGCTCAGCTGTGTCTGAATCTTTTGTGACCCCATGGACTGTAGCCCACCAGGCTCCTCTGTCCATGGGATTTCCCAGGCAAGCATACTGGAGTGAGTTGTAGTTTCCTCCTCCAAAAGATATTCCCGACCCAAGGATCAAACTCTTATCTCCTGCATTGGCAGGTGGATTCTTTACCACTGAGTCACTTGGGAAGCCCAGATTACTGCAAGAGCCTACTTTAATTCTTGGCCTCTTCACTCACTCATATTCCAAATTGGGATGACCAAGGTGATGATTTGAAATGCAAACCTGATGAGACCATGTCTTCATTACATCAGTGGCTTCACTGTTGTGTGGACAGTGACCACAGTTCATAATATTGCCTACAATTTCCTACATGACATTGCTATTTTTCCAATGTCATCCCACGCCACAGTCCCTGTTGATTTGGGTACTTCAACCATAATGACCTTCCTTCATGGTTTCCTTTTCACCATGGGCCTTCCTATATGGAACTCCATTTGCATCAAATGGTAACTCCCCTATCTCCCTGCCCGCCAAAGTACCAATCAAGGAACTCTGGGATATCCTCTTTTGCTTCTGTGAAAAGAGAGGGCCACCTCTCCTCCTACATAAGATAAATCCTTCCACCTCATGAACTGTACATTTTCTGTTACCCTTTATTACTCTCATATTCCAAACTCTCTCATGGAACTGAACCCTTTACATGAGGGCTCTCAAGCCATTAAGTCATTAAATTAAACACGGAGTTTTCTTACCCTCTCCTTTAATTAACTCCTACCATTCTTTTGGATCAAATATTAATGGCCTTTTCCCCCCAGGAAAACTGTCTCTATGGGCTTCCCTGGTGTTTCAGACCATAAAGACTCTGTCTGCAATGCAGGAGACCTGGGTTTGATTCCTGGGTCAGGAAAATCCCCTGGAGAAGGGAATGGCTACTCACTCCAGTATTCTTGCTTGGAGAATACCATGGACAGAGGAGGCTGGCTGACTACAGTCCATGGATCACAAAGAGTTGGAGACGACTGAGAAACTAACACACACACACACAGCCTCCTAGGCTAGATAAAATAAGTGTTTCCGTAAACATTCTCCCCTCCACCATAGCCTTATAATTCACAGTGTTCTAATTATTTGTATCATTTTTTAACACATGTCTCTTCCACATGCTAGCCTATTGTTTCCCCTAAAACCAGCCCAATGTCCCACATATAACTTAACCTAATAAATAATAAGCCATCAATAAATATTTGATAAATGAATAAGTGAGTAAGTGATGCTATGCACAATACCCCAGATAGTAAAACACTTTATATGATGACTAATTCAAAATAAACAGGAGATGATGAGCATGAACTGAGAATATGCAGAAAATTAGAAAATGACATGGAACTTTCTAGTAATACCAGACATGAAATTGACAGGTTAACAGACTTCTCTAGGCTCTGACTGACATCTGTATCACAGTTAATTTATCCAGTATGTGAAGACTGTAATTCAAATGGGGAATTGAGAAGTGGTGACACCATTTTTAACTTGGTGATACTACATGGGACCATTATTGGGAAACAACATGAGTTTTGGCCTAATCTCCACAGTGTATAACAAGGACTTCACCTGCCAAATGACTCAACAATCTTGTGAATTTTTAATAGTGTTCACCCCGTTCTGATATCAGTAAGATTTTTAAAGTTTATCTCATGAAAAAATAAAGAGGTAATTGGTATGTAGCATCAAGTCAGGTGCAAACCCAGTTTGCCCACAGAGGGACATCACACCTGCTACAATAAGGGCCAGACCTGCTGAGCATAGCTTACTCTAAGAGGTCTTAATATGCTCTTTTGGCCGAGAGGGATCATTGCAGCCATGGAACATGTCATATTTTGCTTATTTTATGCCTTGGGTTTTCTAAGCGTTAGATAAAGCTATGATTCACAGGTATTAATCTGAGTCCTTCGTCAGTTCTCTGGCAGGCACCCAATGCTCCATGACTTGGTTCCCCCAATTAATCATCTTCTTTTTTGACTCAAATTGCTCACAGCTGTGATCAAACATTGGCACAGCTCCTAAGAAGGAGGGGCACTCAAGAGCTGTTATTGGGCAAATAATAGAAGCTGCCACACAACCTGTGTTTAGTTTCAAAAAGTTTGCAAACTTAGAAAATGCTGCCTGTTGGGCTAGGGAAGAAGTCTCATCGGGAAGAGAACCCCATTATTTAGACTTGTATAGCATTCTTGCCCAAGCATATGGTGTTGGAAATCATACCACTTGAGCTGTGCATCATTTTTAAAAGGTATACGAATACCTCATGAATGAATCTGTGAGAGAAAAATGCAGGTAGAAAATATTGAGGGGATTTGACAAACAGAAAAAAAAAATCTTACTCTTACAATTAATGTACAAAGGGATTTTGAAACAATATAGATACACGTGTCTATCTTGTTTGTTGATAATTAATCTTTAGAAACACAGGTATAAATTGTTCTTTCTCTGCTAACTTTATTTTCTATGTATAAATAAAAATACTAATGTAGAATAATCTGTCAATATACTAGATTAAAGAAAATTTAGGACTTATTCCTCAATTGCACTTTATTTTCCAGTTGATGGTATAAGAAATCTGTGAACATTTTAGAACTCTGAGCCTCAGAGTGGTTGAGTTATACTCCTTTGTTCATCTAGCTAGTAGTGGCAAATCGAGAGTTCAAACTCAAGTCAGTGTACTTTAGAACTCAAGCTTTTAAACGGCCCCTAAATTACCCTCCTATTTTGTTTCATATATTGACAGGACTTAAATATTTTTTCAATTAAAAAAACAAATTATCAGGAAAGGTACAAATATTGATGATAATGTCTCCTCATTTTATACATTCCCCGGTGGCTCAGATGGTTAAGAATCTACCTGCATTACAGGAGACCTGGTTCAATACCCTGGGTTGGGAAGATCCCCTAGAGAAGGGAGTGGCTACCCACTCCAGTATTCTTGCCTGGAGAATTCCATGGACAGAAGAGCCTGGCAGGCTACAGTCCTTGAGGTCACAAAGAGTTGAACACAACTGAGTGACTAACACTTTCACTCTATATAAGGCCAGATATTTTTTTAAAGTACTCACTTACTAATGAAATGTTCATGCAACCCTAGAGTGATTTTTTTCAGAGCCTTAAATTTCGTAGATTGTTATTTTACATCAAAGGTCATTAGTTTTCCAGTAAGAGGATACAACTTTTCAAGGGTGTAGAGAAGCATGCATTCTCAGATCTGGAATGTTCCAATATTCTTGATAGGCATTTAAGAATTAAGTAAATTCTGCCTTGTTATGTACACAATTAGATGATTTTCACAGTGGCTGTTACAATTTACATTCCTGCAAACAATCCCTGAGGGTTCCCTTTTCTCCACATCCTCACCAATACCTGTTATCTCTCGTATTTTTGATGATTGCCATTCTAACAGGTTTGACATGATATTTCATTGTGGTTTTGATTTGCATTTCCCTGATGATGAGTGATATTGAGCACCTTTTTATGTACCTGTTGGCCATTTGTATGTCTTTGGAAAGATGTATATTCAGTTCCTTTGCCATTATTAAACTGTATTTTTAGGTTTTTTGCTATTGAGTTATATTAGTTTTTTATATATTCTGGATATTATCCCCTTATCCAGATATAGGAATTGCTAATATTTGCTCCCATTCTGTGGGTTGCCTTTTCATTTTATTGATGGTTTCCTTTGCTATACAGAAGCTTTTTAGTTTGATATCATTCCAGTTATTAATTTTTGCTTTTGTTGTCAGATTCAAAAAAATCATTTCCAAGACTGATGTCAAAGAGATTGCCTCATATATTTTCTTCTAGGACTTCCATGGTTTGCAGCCTTACTTTCAACTGTTTAATCTCTTTTGGACTGATTTTTGTGTATGGTGGAAGATAGTACTCCAGTTTTATTCTTTTGTGTGTGTCTGTCCAGTTTTCTCAGCACTATTTATTGAAGATACTATCCTTTCCTCCATTGTATATTATTGGCTTCTTTGTTGCTAATTAATTGGCCATATATGCATTGGGTTCTATTTCTCGACTTTCTAATGTGCTCCATTGATCTGTGAATTAGGACATTTAGAACACTGGTATTCAAAGTGATTATTAATGTACTTAGATAATATTAAGCATACTTGTGACTATTTTCTATTTGTTGCTCTTGTTCTTTCCTCTTATTTTTGTGTTCTACTCTGATTTTAACTGGGCACTTACATGATTCCCTTTTTTCTCCTTTTTTAGCATGTCAATTATACTTTCTATTTTACTTTTTTCAATGATTATTCTAGAGTTTTTGGTATACATTTACAACTATTCCAATTCTATTTTTAAATACACTTTACCACTTTGTGGGTAGTTTCAGTACCTTATAATAATCCTTATTTCTCCCTCCAGTCCCTTGTAACATTGCTGTCATTCATTTCACTTATATATAAAACACATACATATTTAAATGTATGTATGTATATATATATACATGAGATACATATATGTAATTGAATGCATTACTATTATTATTATGAGTGAAACTGTTATCTGTTATATCAATTAAGAATAAGTAAAATAATTATTACTTTATTTTCACTTTCTTCTTCTGCAGTGGTCCTCTTTTCATTATGTGGATCTGAGTTTCTGACCTATATTATTTTCCTTCTCTCTAAAAACCTTATTTTGGCACTTCTTGCATGACAGTTCTCCTGGCAACAGATTCTCTCAATTTTTGCTTGTCTGAGAACATCTTTATTTCTCCTCCACTTTTGAATGAGGATTCCACAAGTGCAGATTTCTAGATTGGTGGTTTCTCTGTATCAACACTATATATATTTCATTCCACTCTCTCCTTGCTCTCATGGTTTCAGAGGAGGATTTTGATGTAATTCTTATCTTTGTTCCTATATATTAATAGATAAATTTTTTCCCTTATGGTTTTTTCAGGATTTTTCTTTATCTTTGATATCCTGACTTAACTATAATATGCCTAGGTATGGTTTTTCTTGGCATTTATCATGCTTGGTGTTCTGTGAGCTTCCTTAATCTATAGCTTGGTTTCTGACATTAATTTAGGGAAATTCTCAGTCATCATTGTTTCATTGTACATTATATCAAATATTGATATATAATGTCTAAATATTAAATATTATATCAACTATTTCTTCTGTTCCTTTCTCCCTTCTCCTTCTGGCTTTATCATTACACATATATTAAAATTTTGTACCTGTGTCACAGTTCTTGGGTATTCTCTTCTGGGTATTTTGTCATTTTTTTCTGTTTATTTTTCAGTTTTAGAGATTTTATTGATAAGTCCTCAAGCTCATAGATTCTTAGCAGTCTACAAATGAGCCCATCAAAGGCATTCTTCATTTCTGTTATAGTATTTTTAAATTTCTAGCACTTTTAAAAGTATATTTTAGTATTCTCAACCTTCTGCTTACATTGCATGTCTTACATGCATTACATTGCATGATGTCTGCTTTATCCATTAGACACCTTCACATATTAATCATAGTTGTTTTTAACTCCTGATCTGATAATCCAACATCCCTGTCATGTTTGGCTTTGACGCTTGTTCTGTTTATTCAAAGTATATTTTTATGTCTTTCTGTATATAATTTTTTTCTTTATAGCCAAACACAATGTACTCAGTAAAAAGAACTGTTTTAAGTGCAGCTTTAGTAATGTTGTGGTAAGATATAGGGGCAGGATAGTGTTTAATAGTTCTTTGATTATGCCTCAGTCTTTTACTGAGCCTATGCCTATGGGCTGTAAATTTCACCAGTGCTTCTCAGTGCCCTCCTTTAGGTGGGATAAGATGGTTAGACTGGACTGAAGTTGGTTATTTCCCTTCCTCCAGGTCATTTGGGCTATGATAACATCACAGCAGGTTAAGTTCTGCTTAAGTAGTTTGTCCTGAGGACAGACCTTATTTTTAAAAATAGGGTGTATTTCAAACCATATATCTTTCAAAATGCTATGTTTCAAAATGCTTCCTTTTCTCCTCCCCTGCCAGAAGTTCAAGGGTATTTTTCACTGTGATATTTCACAGTATTACTCACTGTGAGAACCTGATTGAAGTTAAACTCACTAAAGTGTGGAAAGCCTCCTATGACTGGGTTCCCTGGAGTTTTAACTCTCAGTCTTGTCTACTCTTAGCTTTCAGCAGTTCATCAATTATAGTTCTGATTTTTGTACCCCAGCATTGGTCCCCATGGAGGTTTTAGCTTATAATCTTCTGCTTTGATAAGTTGTGATTCTTTGTATTTGCCTGTCAATCTCTCCAGTGTTAGGGTCTACAGTTTGCCCTGTGACCTAACTTCTCTTGCAAATCTGAGAATTACTGATCTTTTTAGTTTGTTTACCTTTTTACTTGTTGTTAGGACAGAGTAGTGTCTTCCAAATTCCTTACATGCAGAACCAGAAACCAGAAATCTAATATCTTTGTATTCTAATATATAGCTGGACAGAGGCTTCTAGGTTGTAAATATTTCCCCTCAAACATTTGAAGTCAGACAAACCATTATCAATGGATTGGAAAACTCAATGTCAACTCTCCCAAACTGATCTATTGGTTACAAATCAATTATTTTTTAATATCAGCAAGGTAAGTGTAGACAAACATTCTAAAATTGATATGGAGAGACACAAGCAGTAAGTAAATTACCTAAACTAGTCTTGGAAAACAAGAATCAGTCTACCTGATTTTAAGGCTTACCATATGTGTACAGTAAGCAAAACAGTATAGAAATAGCAGAGAAATAGAAACATAGATCGACAGAACAGAAAAGAGAACCTAAAAACAAAACCACACAAATGTGCCAATGATAATTTTGTGAAAAAGGCAAGGACAACTGAAGTAAGAAAGAACAGCCTTTTCAACAAATGATGTTAGAACAATCAGAGGTTTGTATGCAAAGGAAAAAAAAGAACGTCAACTTAAACCTTATATTTTATACAAATATTAACTCAAAATGAGTTACAGATTTAACTGTAAAACCTAAACCTATGAAAATTTTTAAGGAATAAAAACAGTGAAAATCTCCAGGTACTAAGACTAACCACAGAGTTCTTAGCCTTGACACAAAAAGCATAACTTGTAAAAGGAAAAGATGATGAATAGGACCTTATCAACCTTAGAAATGAAGTTCTACAAAAGACCCTGTGAAGAGGATTAAGAGACAAACTACAGGCTGGTTAAAAAGCAACAGACAAACAATTAATCTCAAAAATTTACAAACAACTCCTGCAGCTCCATTCTAGAAAAATAAACAACCCAATTAAAAAGTGGGCCAAAGAACTTAACAGACATTTCTCCAAAGAAGATATAAAAATGGCTAACAAACACATGAAAAGATGCTCAACATCACTCATTATCAGAGAAATGCAAATCAAAACTACAATGAGGTACCACTTTACACCAGTCAGAATGGCTGCCATCCAAAAGTCTACAAGCAATAAATGCTGGAGAGGATGTGGAGAAAAGGGAACCCTCTTACACTGTTGGTGGGAATGCAAACTAGTACA
>ML662331.1:1240390-1307366 GCA_007570785.1 Antilocapra americana | reverse complement strand
CCAGCCCAGGATTGATGCTCGGGACTGGTGCAGCGAGATTTCCCGGGGGGGAGGGAGGAGGGAGGGGGGACCCGGAGGGGAAGCATATGTAAACCCATGGTGATATCATGACAATGTATGGCAAAAACAATAATAAAAAAAAAAAGAACTCCAATTACATAAAGTAAAAGCTGTTACACCAGTCCTTGGGAAACGGGTCACGGACGCCCCAAAAAAAAAAAAAAATTTAAACCCTGTTCTGATGAAGGATTAGTATCTAGACTATGTAGAGTATTTTCAAAACTCAACATTAAAAAACAGTCCAGTTAAAAAATGGGCAAAAGACATGAAGAGACATTACATTGACAAAGATATACAGATGGTAAATCAGAACATGAAAAGCTGTTCAACTTCATTAGTCACTAGAGAAATGCAGATTAAACTCACAGTGAGATATACCTATACGCTTTAAAAGTGTATTTTTTTAAATTTTCTTTACTTTATTGTGTTGGTTTTGCCATACATTGACATGAATCCACCATGGGTATACATATGCTCCCCCTCCAGAACCTCCCTCCCTCCTCCCCCCCGATTCCCTCCCCCTGGGTCATCCCGGTGCACCAGCCCTGAGCATCAACCCTGGGCTGGCAATGGATTTCACAGATGATAATTAAAATGTTTCAATGCCATTCTCCCATATCATCCCACCCTTGCCCTCTTCCAAAGAGTCCACGAGTCTGTTCTATACATCTGCATTTCTTTTGCTGTCTCACATGCAGGGTTCTCGTTACCATCTTTCTAAATTCCATATATATGCGTTAGTATACTGTATTGTTGTTTTTCCTTCTGGCTTACTTCACTCTGGATAATAGGCTCCAGTTCCGTCCACCTGAGTAGAACTGATTCAAATGAATTTTTTTTAATGCTGAGTAATATTCCATTGCATATATGTACCACAGCTTTCTTATCCATTCGTCAGTTGATGGGCATCTAGGTTGCTTCCATGTCCTGGCTATTGTAAACAATGCAGCGATGAACATTGAGGTACATGTGGCTCTTTCAATTCTGGTTTAGACACTTAAAAAAGACATTTTTAAAGTGCCACATTGAATGCTGGTAAATATTTGGAGAAACTACATGTCTCATACATGGCTACTGGGAAAATAAAATGTAATAAATGTTTTCCAGGCCACTCTGGAAAACAGTTCAGAATTTCTTACAACTCTAATACAATTACTGTATGACTCAACAGTTGCACTCTTTGCCATTTACTTCAGAAAAATGGAAATCTATGCTCACACAAAAACCTGTATACACAAGTATTCACAGGAGCTTTATTGTAATAACAAAAACTGTGTATAACCCAAATGTCCTTTAACAAGTGAATGGGTAAACAGTCTATGATACATTCATGCCATGGAGTTCTACTCAGCATTTTTTAAAGCAAACTAATATTATGCTCAACAACTTAGATCTTTAAAGAATCATTCAGAGTGAAAAATCAATCAAAAAATGTCACGTGCTGTAAGATCCTATTTATATAATGCTCCTCAAGTGATAAAATTAAAGAAATGGAGAACAGATTAGTGATTTTAATGGATCAGGGACTGAGGGGAAGATAGGAAAAAGATGAATGTAGTTATAAAAATGCAACAACAACAACAGAAACTTTTTCTGATAGAGGTGTACTATATCTTGATTATGGTGAAGGATGCACAAACACACACATGATAAATTTGAATAGAAGTAAACATGCATAGACACATGCACACACAAATGAGTACAAGTAAAAAATAAGATGAGAAATCTGAATAAGATTGATAAATCCTACCAATGTTGATATCCTGGTTATGATATTGCACTATAGTGCTATAAGTTGTTATCACTGGGGCACCTGGCTAAATGATACACAGGATCTCTGTATAATTTCTCAAAACTGCATGTAAATACATCTACAACCAAAAAAGTTTAATTAAAGCAAACTGAAGCCATTTTTTCACCTATTTTCAAATTTCCACTCCTATATGTAAAAAACCAAAGGTCATGCAGATCCCCATCTGATCACCATTTGATAGGCTACCCACTCCAGTATTCTGGCCTGGAGAATTCCATGGACTAGTCCATGGGGTTACAAAGAGTCTGAGAGGACTGAACAACTTTCACTTTCACTTCTCTGTCTGAAAGATGATGAGATCTTCCCTATGTTCAGTTCAGTTCAGTCGCTCAGTAGTGTCGTACTCTTTGCAACCCCATTCACTGCAGCACGCCAGGCATCCCTGTCCATCACTAACTCCCAGAGTTTACTCAAACTCATGTCCATGGAATCAGTGATGCCATCCAACCATCTCATCTTCTGTCATCCCCTTCTCCTACTGCCTGCAATCTGTCCCAACATCAGGGTCTTTTCAAATGAGTCAGTTCTTCACATCAGATGGCTAAAGTATTGGAGCTTCAGCTTCAACATCAGTCCTTCCAATGAATATTCAGGACTGATTTCCTATAGGATGAACTGGTTGGATCTCCTTGCACTCTAAGGGACACTCAAGAGTCCTTCCAACACCACAGTTCAAAAGCATCAATTCTTGAGTGCTCAGCTTTCTTTATAGTACAAATCTCACATCCATACATGACTACTGGAAAATGCATAGCCTTGATTAGACAGACTTTTGTTGACAAAGTAATATCTCTGCTTTTTAATATGCGGTCTAGGTTGGTCATAACTTTTTTTCTAAGGAGTAAGCATCTTTAATTTCATGGCTGCAGTCACCATCTGCAGTGATTTTGGAGCCCAAAAAAGGAAAGTCTGTCACTGTTTCCACTGTTTCCCCATCTATTTGCCATGAAGTGATGGGACCAGTTGCCATGATCTTAGTTTTCTGAATATTGAGTTTTAGGCCAAATTTTTCACTCTCCTCTTTCACTTTCATCAAGAGGCTCTTTCTTGATGATGTTCTTTCTTTTTTTCACTTTCTGCCATGAGGGTGGTGTCATCTGCATATCTGAGGTTATTGATATTTGTCCTGGTAAACTTGATTCCAGCTTGCGCTTCCTCCAGCCCAGCGTTCCTCATGATGTACTCTGCATATAAGTTGAATAAGCCGGGTGACAATATACAGCCTTGACGTATTCCTTTTTCTATTTGGAGCCAGTCTGTTGTTCCATTTCCAGTTCTACCTGTTGCTTCCTGATCTGGATACAGATTTCTCAAGAGGCAAGTCAAGTGGTCTTAACATTGTCTTTAGGAATTTTCCACAGTTTGTGGTGATCCCTATGTTACTGTTGGGAAATGTCACAATTGTGTAGTTTGGTGTTCACCCAGTCTGCTGGCCCCTCTGTTGATCCTTTCAATCTAGAAACTCATGTTCTTCTGTTCTGAAAAAAATTCCTTGATCACTTTTGAGTATTTCTTTCCATTTTCTCTTTTTGTTTTTTTCTTAAATTACGCCTGTGTTGGTTCTCTTCATCTGATTTTTTCCTCTGTTTTCATTTCTTTGTCTTTTTCGTAGATTTTCTTGGCCTGAACTATCAACTGTTCAGTTGTTTTTTTCCTTCCTGCTATCATATTTTTCATTTCATAAGTTCATTTTTTTTTGCTTGTGAATGTTCTTGAATTTTTTGTCTGTTCTTTTTTTTTTTTAATTTTCTTTACTTTATTGTGTTGGTTTTGCCATACAATGACATGAAACCGCCATGGGTTTACATATGCTCCCCCTCCAGAACCCCTGCTCCCTCCTCCCTCCTGATTCCCTCCCCCTGGGACATCTCAGTGCACCAGCCCTGAGCATCAATCCTGGGCTGGCGATTGATTTCACATATGTTCTTGAATTTTTGAAACAACCTCCTATTTTTTCATATACACAAAATATAATATCTATTTAGCTTTTCTTCTGCTTACATATTCATTTTCTAAAAGTCTATTTTTCATTTATTCATTTTGTATCTTTCATAATAGAGACTTTTACAAGTATCTTGTAATCTTTGTGCTTCTTGGTCATCTGAACTAACTGAAGGTTCTGATGGAGTAGGGTGGCAGTTATTGACTATAAGCCTCAATGTAGGCAACTGTAAGTTGGGCCAATAAAGTGGGGAAACCTTGATTACATGATTTTATGTTCTTTCTTCTTTTCCTGGCCCCAAATGCTAGAAAATACCTCTTTAATCTAGTGTATTGAGGATATAGGCCTTGATGCCAAAATTTGGGGAAATGACTGGGAGTTCCATTTTCAGCTAGTAGAAATTCACTTAATCGACCTGCAACAATATTGTTTTGTATTCTCTCTTTGCCCTTGGTTATGCCTCATGTCTTCCAGGTTCTCTATTTTGTTTTCTTAAAATCCTAAATAATTATATGTTTAATTTTCTCCCAGAATGCCAAAGGAATTCTTCACTAGCCTTGATGACTGGGGAATATATCTAGGAAATATACGTGCTTTCTATTTGACATATTCTTCTTTTTTCAGTCTCACCTACACTTATGATTCTAGAAATACCAGCATTGCTTATTACTCACTATAAATCTGTTCCTTATTAGCTTTTCCCATTATGCTGGGAAAGATTCTCCTCATCTATCTGGTTTCCCACTTCAAAAGTTTGTTTCTGTTGTCTTCTCTAATTTCCTTTATCTTTTTGGGTTTGTGCCTAAAAATCCTCCCCTGCTATTTAAGTTTTACCCAAAGTTTTGGGTAAAAGTAGAGGTAAAGGATCATGTTCAGTCTGCCATTTTACTGGGACATCTGGAAATATAATTTTCCACTCTCCAAGGTGCCATCAAAAATAAAATTAAAGTTTGATTATGCTCAGTTTTGGTGAAACTAAAATAGTTGCAACATTTATACATCACTCACGATGGTATGCTGCTGCTGCTGCTAAGTCGCTTCAGTCGTGTCTGACTCTGTGTGACCCCATAGACAGCAGCCCACCAGGCTCCACCATCCCTGGGATTCTCCAGGCAAGAACACTGGAGTGGGTTGCCATTTCCTTCTCCACATGACAGTATAAATTAGTATAAATATAAACACAAGTTAGTAAAATATGTATTAGTACATAAATATTAGTATTAATTAGTATTACTGCTTTAGAAAACAGTATTAAGTTGGGAGATGTCTAAAACCAACAGCCCAGAAACTTTATCATAAAAATATTTCCAGCATAGAAAATTATATGCCTCTACATATAGTAAAAATATAATAATGAAAACCACCCATGACCCAGCTTAGTAAAATGAATATTTCAAGGCAACTGAAGCTTCCTGCATGTTTATCCCTTTTCACAGACATCCCCTTTCTTCAGCTCTCGAAGTAACCACCAACTTCAAAGAGGTATTATTTGTGAAAGCAGATGAGGTGAACATAAGCAGCTTTAGAATATAGTTCCCTCAAAGCAGTGTTTCTGCACATAAATAAATGAAGAACATGAAGTTCCAATATTTTTAAAAGATTTTTAAAAAATAAATGCAGCATTCCACATCACCTTTTATTTTATATATCAAACATAGATATTTTTTCAAGATGGAAAAGTAACAACAAAGTGCCTCTTTGACTACCTACAGAATAATCTTTGAGACTGGCTCTCCTAACTCTGTTGACATGCTTATGGATGTTTTTTAATCCCAGAAGACTGATGAAATCTAGTCCCTGTTCTCCATTCATTAAAAGCGTGGAAGGTGTCTATAAGAGACTGCATGAAGGAAAAACATCATCTGCTTTCAGTTACCAAAGTAGAAGAGTTTCCTGGAATTCTCAAGCTGTCTTCATTTATTTTATTTGCTGGTTGCTTTGAATATTCTAACACAGTACCAAAGTGGTTCAAGAGAACAGAGGTGGCAACAACTGTATGGACCATTCTGGTCATTTCCCCCAAACGAAATGTCAGATCATGCCCTTGTTAGCACTAAGAGGGAACAATTCTGGTGCAAAGCTTGATTACATAAATACCTTTAAATTATGTATGAAGCATTCATTGAAGCATTCTGAAAGTTCCAATCAAAACCCTGAGTTAGGGAGGGGATATATGTATACCTATGGCTGATTCATGTTAAGGTGGGACAGAAAACAACAAAATTCTGTAAAGCTATTATCCTTCAATTAAAAGAAATAAATGAAAAAACCCTCAATTAATGCTTACCTCATATGAATGGAGAAATATGAAATATATTCGTTATCATAAAAAGTGTACAGTTTCAGGTAAAACAACCTGCTCATTCATTATCTTCTCCTTTATAGTTGAAAAGTATCGTTAATTTGTTTCTTTAATTTTATTTCCCCAACTCAGAAAAACACAAAATATCTTAAGAACCCTTTATAGCAAATACATATTTGTTAGTTTGAAAGAGACACTAGAAAATATTTTCTGTGTCAGTAAAAGTGATATTATAATTTTCCAATTATAACTTTCCAAATGCCTCTCTTATTTTTGTCGACTCTTGAAAGGTTTCCATATCTGCAAATTAGTATGCAGAGTCCTAAGCTATACCAGCTTAGAGTTTTGGATGATGGTATTTTAATTTCCTGTGAGAGTTACATTTAATTCATGTATACATGTACCTCATAATCCTCTTCTGGAAAGAAACCTCAGTCTGGGAAAAAAGGAAGATATAATTCTAAGAGACAAGGAATCTGAGTTGTGGGGCAAAATTTCTACTTCTAAGTAAAGATATCAGTGCATAACAGGATCATATCTTTCTCCTTAGGCATACAAGTGCCAATAACAATATACTAATGCTAATAATAGATAACATTTTTTCCAGTCACATGCTCTTCCATCATTTCTTATGCATCATTTCATTTAATCATAACAAAGGCTCTATCAAGCAGGAGGGCTGGATTGTCTGTTGTCAACTTGTCCATCACCACCCATTTCTAACTTCTCAGGCATTGCAGAGGAGAAAATGGGAACTACATTTTCCAGACTGCCCTCATTATACTTGGCTCCAGGGTTGATTCTGCCAAAAAAAGAGAAAGATATGGGAGATTTTGAGAGATGTGTGAACAAACATGAAGTTTGCAGAGCTTCTAGGGGGATCCCTTGAGGACCACTCACCACTGATGCAGGTTAAGGTATTTGTTGCCATCTCCCAAGTAAGGGAAAGTCGCTCAGTCGTGTCTGACTCTGCAACCCCATGCACTATACAGTTCATGGAATTCTCTGGGCCAGAATACTGGAGTTGGTAGCCTTTGCCTTCTCCAAGAGATCTCCCCAACCCAGGGATCGAACCCAGGACTCCCACATTGCAGGTGGATTCTTTGCCAACTGAGCCACAAGGGAAACTGAAGAATACTGGAGTGGATAGCCTATCCCTTCTCCAGCAGATCTTCCTGAACCAGGAATTGAACTGGAGTCTCCTGCACTGCAGGTAGATTCTTTACCAAGGACTGTTTAATTTGCAGCAGTCTCCAAATTAGTTCTTAAGAACCACCTGCTTCGATGCTTCATACCAAGATTTTTGCTGGTCACTTCCCTGAACTTTGCTCCCCTAGATCTTCTAAAACTTATATAATTTTTTCACTTCCTATATTAAAACCTTTCGTACTTGAAATACGTAGAGCAACTTCTGTTTTCTTGGCTGGAAGAGGAAAGAAGAAAGTATCATTGGCACTTGACATTGAGCTTTCAAAATGCTGATCTATGTCTGGAGCATAAGTCAAACTCCATGGGAGTGGAGAAGATCACTGAGTAGACGGAAGAAGCCCTGAATATGTAGCAAAGGATAATGAAGAGACTATAGAACACAAGTTTCCCCCAAGAACTCACCACTGCCAGCTCTTCCTAGGTTTTTCTTATTGTCCTCTCCCAGGATTGGGAATTACATAAAAATTAGTAGATAAAAACATACAGTCATTGTATCCTTACTTTAAGTAGGTGAAAACCAACTGTCCTCACTTAAGTCAAGAAGAAATCACCTACAGTGTATTCAAGCTAGCAGTTCTTGACTAGTGATTCTGAAAGGTGGGGCAGGTTCTACCACCTTGTAGGGTACATTTGGGAAAACACTTGTGACTCCATCATAAGCCACATTACTTGTTATTTATGGTCTCATCTCAATCATGCAACTTCATTTACACTGAACTCTCTTGGTTACAAGCAAGTCACAGAAAACTAGCCCAGATTCAGGGGGATGGTTCCTTCTCTCCATGGGAAATGTGTCAAAAAATTTGCAGACATGTTTTAAAACTACCAGACTACTCTATCTAAAATTACTCTCACCCTCAACATTCCTCATCTCTTTTTATTTTTTACCAAGTATTAATATTATCTCACATATTATATATATGCCCTCTATTACCAGAATGCAAGCTCCACGAGGATAATGGTCATCCTGTTTTGTTTACTAGTGTACTCTCAGTATCTAAAGCAGTGCCCATTATACAGAAAGCACTCAAGTGTACTTGTATAATGAATGAATGAGTTTCTCCCCATGAACTTGTAATATCTCAGTGCTAATTTTGTAACCTTCCCAAGTTTTCTATTGATAGGTGCTCTAATAATGCTGCCAGCAAAACAGAGGACAAGCAAGTCATAATGTAGTGAATTTGATTAAAATAACCTAGTCACGAACTTGGATAACTAAAGCCAAGTTTTTTTCCTATAAAGTTGGAAATTATTTGCTTATTGCTCCAATAAAGCCCTCAGCCCTTATTGATTCATATTTGGATTATTCATTTATTTCTAAATGTAATTGACTTGGTCACTGATGAAAATGCCTTGTCCCTTTCTCTTTGTAATCCAGGGAAATAAACAAATCTAGAGTCATTCCAAGGAAATGAAATAGGAGAAGACAGGTCAAGGTTTTCTCATTGTTTAGGTGAAGTAATGTGGCTGCATTCTGGATACAATCTGTGAGTAAGAGGTTAATGCAAAATGATCTTCAAAAATGAGATCATGGTATCACAAAAGTCAACTGAATGACTTTGCCAGAGGTTATTTGCAGTCATGTCAATCAGTATTTCTGGAGATCAAACATGTCGCTGTTACTATCAAGCTATTGTCCAGACCTAAGTGTTTAACTTGACCAAGTTACAACAAATGCATCTTCCACCTTTGTACAAATGTGCATATAATTGGTAAAATGTGAAGAATTTAGACAACTAGGTAAGCCTGTATGATGAAGAATGTTGGATGTAAGCACAGAGACACATAAACCTGGGATTTAGTAAAGTTATGCCCCATCTAACTGTGACACACGTGACAGAGAAGGTTAACCCCTGTGAGCCTCTGTTTCCTCCTATTTAACATGGCTATCATAATACCTTCCTTTTAGACCTATTTGAGGATTAGATGAATTATGTACCTAAAGCCCATAGCACACAGCCTGGTGCATATTAGCATGCAATACTTAAAATTCTTGGTAACTGTTAATGCTAATGGTTTGAAACAAAGATAATACTTTTTTCTCACAGTATCAGATGAAGCAAGATTGGCTCTGTGAATTAATTTCAGTATTCTGCTAATGGACCCCATCTTCTGCTTTACCTGTAGTGCAGAGAAACAGCTGTGATTAAGACGTGTGGCTATCAGCCCACAACACAGGCCTCCAGTCTGATGTTACAGTCACTAACTCGGTAGGCCACTTTGTATCAGAACAAGCGATAGATCCGAGACGATGAAAGGGATTGCATTCTCTCATTTCTTGACTGAGGATATCACTACCATTCTGCAGGTACTTTCATTTTCTCATCCTTCTAGCCACAGGGGCAATAGGGATGATTTTCCTAAAAGAAAACTGGGGCTTTGACCAGCAGTGAGTGTTCGTGTTCTTTAAACTGGATGGGAATATGTATAGTCATGGAGTTTAAAGCTCCCTTGAGTCGTTTCTTGGTTTGCTTTGGCATGCTCTGTGCTAGCATTTTCCAGTTGCATCCTAATGTCCTGCATGGTGAGGTGGGAAAGACTGTTCAAGAAATGCTTGAGCATCGTTTCCCTCCATAGCTCTGTGACACTAATGCCAGTATCAATTTCCTCTGGTTAAGAAGCCCTAGCCTCCTTGCATGATTAAGTTTTGACACCAAACATGTACCTACATTGAGTCAATCCCCCACACACACACTTTTTTTAAAGGGAAAATAAAGAGGTTCGATTACTCTTTCGCTGTCACAAAGTGTTTCAAATGACTCCTCCAATAGAAATGAAAGCTGCCACAAGTTGTAGGCAGGATTTTCGTTTTGATGTCCCTCTCCAAAATGTGTAAGTCCTGGAGTGATACATTTCTGATTCATGTATAATGAGCTATTTTACATGGCCTAGGCTCAGGTTTAAGAGGAAACAGGCTTGCTGAACAGCTCTGGATTCTGGGAAACACAGGTTAAAAATCAGTCAAGATCAGGGCCATAATTTATTTTGCTTAAATTATTTTCTCTTCAAATACATTGATACTAAAAGAACAGATATGAGAGGTTTTAAGACTATCAAACAAGATTATCTTTTTTCCATTAATGCTAAGAAAACACACTGCAAATTAAGAACTTAAAGCTAGGTTTTATTTCCCAGACCCAAGGACATAGAGTTTTTTTCGGATCAGTTTTTATGTGTCCCTCTGTATTAATTGGATTCTCTTTATGGCTTTAAAAGAGAGAACCAAATTCTCAGGGGTTCCTATTAGTAAAGGCTGATATTAAAGCGTGGATAACATCAGCACAAAGGTGAACTAAAGACATTTATAATTTATTCATCAGTCATAACTATTTTTCATAAAAGCCCCTTACTCTTTTTATTCCTTTCAACAGTGCTTTCTTATATGCTTTGTGAGAACCATACATAGGAATAATGTTTCACTGAGAAAGATTTTAATCACTCCATCAAAGATAGAAGACCTTGCCTTCACCTGTAATTTCCACAGTGTTTAATTGAAAAATAATCTGAATTCTGATTAATGAGTAGCCTAACAGGCTGTTGCTACTCTCCATGCTTCACCCATCAATCTGTGATTTGTCTATGCTTTGATTGACATGTACATAACTGGATATAAAACTGATCACTTATTTGGCTAGTGTGACAGAGATGAATTCTGTAGCTACAAGTTAAATCTGGAAAAGTACTTCTCTAAAGAAATATGTCTCACAGTCTAATTACATCTATTTACTGCTTCTACTTAGGCTTTGTTTTTTCTAAACCTACATGATACACAGAAGTCAGGTACTGAGCAAAACTACCTTTAGGGTTTGAAACCTTTTATGTGGACTTTGAATTTCAGGCAGAAATTAAAGTGTAGGGACATAATCACCGAACCCTTTGAAAGGGTAGATTTTACTCTTCCTCCTTGACAAACATGGGTAATACTTTACCAGGGACCAAAACAATGCTAGCAAATTGCTGTGGCGGATCCATTTGCATAACTCATCTTTTAACAAGAGAATGAGTGAGTGCACACGTGACAGTGCTAGCGCGGTGTTCTCTCCCTCCTGTCAGTCGTCCCGGAGGCACCCTGCAGTTTAAGCTTTAGGTCAATGAATTGAATTTCAAAGCAAAAGCCTTCAGCGCCATGAAGAAATCAACTCTGTGGGGCTGCTTCAAAAAAAAAGTAATGAATTTTCCATTGCTTTTACCTTATGCAATAATATTCTTTTCCAGAAGGGTCCCTATTCACATTTCATTCCATTAGTTAATAAGAATGCATTTCTACAAACAAATACTCCCCTCTTTAAATATAATAAAATTGTGAATTTAAATTGCAATTTTGAAAGTAAAGGACATATGTAATGAATCCCTATCAAATATTTACAAGTAACTGTTTTGCATTGAACATCACAATATCTAGATCACTTTCTAACACCATACACAAAGATAAACTCAAAATGGATCAAAGACCTAATCATAAGACCAGAAACTATAAAACTCCTAGAGGACAACATAGGCAAAACACTCTCTGCCATAACCCAAAGCGGGATACTCCATGACCCACCTCCCAGAATATTGGAAATAAAAACACGAATAAACAAATGGGACCTAATTAAAATTAAAAGCTTTTGCACAACAAAGGAAACTATAAGCAAGGTGAAAAGACAGCCTTCAGAATGGGAGAAAATAATAGCCAATGAAACAACGGACAAACAATTTATCTCAAAAATATATAAGCAACTCCTGCAGCCCCATTCTAGAAAAATATTTTTTATATTTCTTTCCAGTTTCCTATGCCATGCAATATGCTGTCTTCCCACACTGAAAGATAGTTAATTTTGGACTGAGGGGAATCAGGGTTTAAACTGAGTCTTCAGTAGATGGGAACAATCTTAAACCGTGTTGTTATCTTCCCTTAACAAATTCACTTTTTGGTCCTCTCATAAAACAACGTACAAACCAATCATTTCCATTTCTCTTTCACTTAAAGTAGGATCAGCAAAGTTTTTATTTTTTTTTGCTTTTAATTTTAGAACAATTTTAAATTTACAGAAAAATTATGGAGTCCAGAGAGTTCCCATATACACTATACCCAGTTTTCCATATATATATATATATATATATATATATATATTACATTATATGGTAGATTTATTATAATTAATGAACAACTATTGACACATTATTATTAAAGTTCAAACTTCATTTGGATTTCTTTAATTTGTATATAAGGTCCTATTTCTGTTCCAGAATCTCATCTAGGGTACCACATTACATTTAGACATTTAGTCATGTCTCTCTGGGCTTCTCTGAGATGTGACAGCTCCTCAGATGTCCTTGTTTTTGATGACCTTGAGAATTTTGAAAACTATTGATTAAATATTTTATATATATAATGTTCCTCAGTTGGGGTTTATCTGATGTTTTCTTAAGATTAGTCTGGGATTATAGCTTTTCAGAAGGAAGGTCACAGAGGTAAACTGTGAATTTCATCACATAGTATCATGGCTACAATATACTATTAATATCAGCATGACATCATTGTTGGTACTGACCTTGATCACTTGACTGAAGTAGTGTTTGCACTCTGAAGTTACTCTTTCTCCCCTTTTCTTCCCTCTTTCTCTGTACTTTGATTTTTGGGAGAAAGTCATCATGTGTAGCCCATACTTAAAGAGTGGAGAATAACACTATGTTAATTGAGGATGGAATATTTATATAAATTATTTAGAATTCTTCTACACGGGAGATTTATCTTACCTCCTCCATTTAGTTAGTTAGCTATTCAATATGTATATTGAACTTGTGGATATCTATGTATTTTGGATTCTAATCCAATATTTATGTATGTGTTTATATATTTGCTTGAATTGTTTCAGTTTTTGCCATTTGAAGCTCTATCAAATGTCTTTTTGAAAACGACTCTTTGTAGAGGATCATGTCATCTGCAAACAGAGAGAGTTTTACTTCTTCTTTTCCAATCTGGATCCCTTTTATTTCTTTATCTGCTCTGATTGCTATAGCCAAGACTTCCAAAATTATGTTGAATAGTAGTGTTGAGAGTGGGCACCCTTGTCTTGTTCCTGACTTCAGGGGAAATGCTTTCAGTCTTTCACCATTGAGGATAATGTTTGCTATGGGTTTGTCATATATAGCTTTTATTATGTTGAGGTATGTTCCTTCTATTCCTGCTTTTTGGAGGGTTTTTATCATAAATGGATGTTGAATTTTGTCAAAGGCTTTCTCTGCATCTATTGAGACAATCATGTGGTTTTTATTTTTCAATTTGTTAATGTGGTGTATTACATTGATTGATTTGTGAATATTGAAGAATCCTTGCATCCCTGGGATAAAGCCTACTTGATCATGATGTATGATCTTTTAAATGTGTTGTTGGATTCTATTTGCTAGAATTTTGTTAAGGATTTTTGCATCTATGTTTATCAGTGATATTGGCCTGTAGTTTTCTTTTTTTGTGGCATCTTTGTCGGGTTTTGGAATTAGGGTGATGGTGGCCTCATAGAATGGGTTTGGAAGTTTACCTTCCTCTGCAATTTTCTGGAAGAGTTTGAGTAGAATAGGTGTTAGCTCTTCTCTAAATTTTTGGTAGAATTCAGCTGTGAAGTGTGGATATTTATGTATTTTTTTTTATTGGTTTTGCCATACAATGACATGATATCACCATGGGTGTACATATGCTCCCCCTCCAGAACCCCCCTCCCTTCTCCCTCCCGACTCCCTCCTCCCGGGAAATCTCGGTGCAGAAGCCCCGAGCAACAATCCTGGGCTGGCGATTGATTTAACATATGACACTTAACATGTTTCAATGCCATTCTCCCAAATCATCCCACCCCTGCCCTCATCCAGAGTCCACGAGTCTGTTCTATACGTCTGCATTCCTTTTGCTGTCTCGCATGCTGGGTTCTCATTACCATCTTTTTAAATTCCATATATATGTGTTAGTATACTGTATTGTTGGTTTTCCTTCTGGCTTACTTCACTCTGGATAATAGGCTCCAGTTCCGTCCACCTGAGTAGAACTGCTTCAAATGAATTCTTTTTTTAATGCTGAGTAATATTCCATTATGTATATGTACCACAGCTTTCTTATCCATTCATCAGTTGATGGGTATCTAGGTTGCTTCCATGTCCTGGCTATTGTAAACAATGCAGCGATGAACATTGGGATACACGTGGCTCTTTCAATTCTGGTTTCCTCGGTGTGTATGCCCAGCAGTGGGATTGCTGGGTCATATGGCAGGTCTATTTGCAGTTTTTTACGGAATCCCCACACTGTTTTCCATAGTGGTTGTACTAGTTTGCATTCCCACCAACAGTGTAAGAGGGTTCCCTTTTCTCCCCATCCTCTCCAGCATTTATTGCTTGTAGATTTTTGGATGGCAGCCATTCTGACTGGTGT
Organism: Antilocapra americana; assembly: GCA_007570785.1. Classification (NCBI taxonomy): domain Eukaryota; kingdom Metazoa; phylum Chordata; class Mammalia; order Artiodactyla; family Antilocapridae; genus Antilocapra; species Antilocapra americana. The sequence continues at coordinate 1,292,638 of ML662331.1, read as the reverse complement.
AAAGTGGTACCTCATTGTGGTTTTGATTTGCATTTCTCTGATAATGAGTGATATTGAGCATCTTTTCATGTGTTTGTTAGCCATTTTTATGTCTTCTTTGGAGAAATGTCTGTTGAGTTCTTTGGCCCACTTTTTGATTGGGTCGTTTATTTTTCTAGAATGGAGCTGCAGGAGTTGCTTGTATATTTTTGAGATTAATTGTTTGTCCGTTGCTTCATTGGCTATTATTTTCTCCCATTTTGGATTCTAATCCAATATTTATGTATGTGTTTATATATTTGCTTGAATTGTTTCAGTTTTGGCCATTTGAAGCTCTATCAAATGTATTTTTGAAAACGACTCTTTGGCTGTTATGTCCCTTTGACATACAAATCTTTACGGGTTTCTTTTTATTTTTTAGGTCTCAATTACTTTCTGGAACTATATGATCCTCTCCCCTAATCTATTTTGCCTGACCAAGTCCTAGAATAAGCCATTTCTCTAAGGAGCCTTGGTTCCTTTGACTGGGAAATGGTATTAGAAACCAAGAGCTGGGTGCTAGATGTGCTCATTGCTACTCAGGTATCATTGCTCCTATGTTCTCTCAACTGAGAGAATAAGAGAATATGAGTGTATCCCTAATCTGGGCATATACACATATCTGTCACTATTTCTGTGTAACCATCTGTCTCTGTATTAAGTTGAACATAGTTCATACTGATATCCCCAGCTCTAATCAGTTACCAGAAAAATCATTCTAACCTCCTCCTAGTGATTAACTATAAACTCCCCCTCCAACATTAAGAAATCTGGCTCCCACCATCTACTGTCAGTTTACTTCATTGTTCAATACCAGTATAAATGTATAGCGGTATCAGAATTTTTAATGTATACTTCCATAGTAAAAAAATGTTTATCAACTAAAGTGGAGTAAGTATGTAGTTTCTTGTGCCTATAGTCTTAAAGATTCTATTCATTTCCAAAGTTACTCAGGTCACTACCGTCCCCTCTACCCACTTTCAGTGAAATTGTTTCACACATTTGTAATGTGGTTAGATTATCTTGTCACATTATGCATTCTCTTCCTGGGGTTCTCTGACCTCCTAAATGATTTTGTTTTTAATTTGGATACATTAAGGTTCACTCTGTGCTGCAAATTTGTATGAATTTTGACAAGCTTGTGTGTCAAAAACCCACTATTATAGTATCTATAGTAACTACAAAATAATTTCACTTACCTACAAAAATAAAAACTCCCTGTGCTTTATCTATTCAACCTTAGAAGCCATTGGAAAGTTTAATGTCTCTATAGTTTTGCCTTTTTCAGGAAGTAATATATTTGGAAATTAAATAAAGATGGAATAAGCTTGGCTCCTGATAGATTCCCATATGCATTTAAGATTTATCTATTTCTTTTCATGGTTTGATAGCTCATATTTTTTTGTCATTGGATAGTATTTTATTATATGGATGTCTCAAGGTTTGTTTATCCATTCACCTATTGAAAAACATCCTGATTATTTCCAGTTTTTTGGCAGGTGTGAATAAAACCACTATAAACCTTTACATGCTCATTTATGTGTAGACATAAGTTTTCCAATTAATTTTATAAATATCTAGCAGCACAAGACTTGGATCATATGATAAGACTATGTTTAACTTTGCAAGGCACTCTTTTCAAAACTGGCTGTAACATCAGTTAGCAATAACTGAGTTCCTATTACTCCACATCCTCACCAGCTGTTAGTATTATTGTTTTTTTAATTCTAGCTACTTTTTCCAGATTGAGACATATTTGACATATAACATTGTGTAAGTTTAAAGTGTAAATGCACTGATTTGATATACATTTATGTTGTGAAATAATTAACACTATAAGGTTAGTTCACATATCCATTCCTCACATAGTTACCTTTTTTGTATGTGTAATGAGAACATTTAAGATCTACTCTGGTACTAATTTTCAAGTGTACAGTACAATATTGTTGAATAATTTAACCATGCTACACATTATGTCATCAGAACCTACTCATCTAGTCATTCTAGCTGGTGTATAGTGGTATCACATTTTTATTTTAATTTACAGTTTCCCTAATGTGAAATAATATTAAGCATCTTTTCATGTGCTTATTTGCCAACTGTGTATCATCTTTGTTAAGTGGTATCTTCAGATCTTTAGCCCAGCAGAAGTTTTTAATTTCAGTTAAATACAACTGATCAATTTTTGCTTTTATATTATAGATTATGCTTTTAGGTTGGATCTAAAAATTTATCACCAAACCCAAGATCACTTAGATTTTCTCCTATATTTCCTTCTACAAGTTTTATAGTTTTCTGTTATATATTTGTCTATGATCCAATCTCAGAGGATGAGATGGTTGGATGGTGTCACCTAATCAATGGACATGAGTTTGAGTAAACTCTGGGAGTTGGGATGGACAGGGAGGCCTGGTGTGTTGCAGTCCATGGGATCACAAAGAGTCAGACACGACTGAGTGATTGAACTTAACTGAGTGAACATCAAGCCTTCTGAACGTTGCTGTTGAATGCTCAGTGGCTAAGTTCTGTCCAGCTCTCTGTGACCCCATGGACTGTAGCATGCCAGGATCCTGAGCAACTGAACTGAACTAATGATCCAATTTGATTTAATTCTTGTAAAAGTTATTGGGTCAGTTAGTAGATGATTTCTTTTGTTATCATCATCATAATTGTGCATATGTGTACCTAGTTATTCCATCACCATTTGTTTAAAAAAAAACTGTACTGTCTTCATTGAATTGCTTTTAACCCTTTGTCAAAGATCAATGGACTATATTTGTATGGGTGTATTTCTTGGATCTCTATTATGTTCCATTCATTTATCTGTTTATTATAATATTTTGCCAGTATCATGCTCTCTTCATTACTGTAGCTTTGTAGTAAGTCTTGAAGTTAGATAGTGTGAGTCTTCTAGGTTGTTCTTGCTCATCAGCATTGTGTGGGCTATTCTAGGTCTTTTGTATTCTATATAAACTTTAGAATCAAATTGTCAGTATCTACAAAATGGCTTTGGGGGATCTTGATGGGAACTGTATTGAATCTATAGATCAATTTGAGAAGTGACATCTTAATAATATACTAAGGCTTCTAATCCATGAACGTGGAATACCTCTCAGTTCAGTCACTCAGTCATGTCCAACTCTTTGCAACCCCATGGACTACAGCACACCAGACCTTCCTATCCATCACCAGTTTACTCAAATTAATGTCCATTGAGTCGGTGGTGCCATCCAACCATCTCATCCTCTGTCGTCCCCTTCTCCTGCCTTCAGTCTTTATCAGGTGAGTCAGTTCTTCACATCAGGTAGCAAAAGTATTAGAGTTTCAGCTTCAGCATCAGTACTTTGAATGAATATTCACGATTGATTTCCTTTAGGATGGACTGGTTGGATTTCCTTGAAGTCCAAGGGACTCTCAAGAGTCTTCTCCAACACCACAGTTCAAAAGCATCAATTCTTCAACACTCTGCTTTCTTTATAGTCCAGCTCTCACATCCATACATGACTACTGGAAAAACCATAGCTTTGACTAGACGGACCATCGTTGGCAAAGTAATGTCTCTGCTTTTTAATATGCTGTCTAGGTTGGTCATAACTTTTCTCCCAAAGAACAAGCGTCTTTTAATTTCATGGCAGCAGTCACCATCTGCCATGATTTTGGCACCCCCCCAAAATAAAGTCTGTCACTGTTTCCACTGTTTCTCTGTCTATTTGCCATGAAGTGATGGGAACCATGATCTTAGTTTTCTGAATGTTGAGATGGAATATCTCTCCCTTTATTTAAATCATTTTCATTTATTTAATTGGAGTTTTATAGTTTTCTACATCTACAACCTACATAACTTTTTTTCAGATTTATGCCTAATTATTCCATCTTTTCCTGGATTGTATTATTTCTTTTATTCTTGCTTTATGGCTAAATTGTTCTTCTTTCTCAGTTTCCTAAAGGTATATGCTTATTTGGGCTGCACTGGTGGCTCAGGTAGTAAAGAATGTGGGAGACCTGGGTTTGATTCCTGGGTTGGGAAGATCCCCTGGAGAAGGGAACATCTACCCACTCCAGTATTCTAGCATGGAGAATTCCATGGACAGAGGAGCCTGGCAAGCTACAGTCATATTTAGATAATTGAATTTAGCATTGTCTTCTATTCTAATATGTGCTTTTAATGCTATAAATTTCCCACTAAGTATTGCTTTTGCTATATCCCACAAATTTTGATAAGTTGTATTTTTATTTCCATTTAGTTCAAAATAATTGTTCATTTCTCTTGAGTCTTCTTTAACCTCTGTGGCATTGAGATATATGTTGTTAAATTTCATAATATTGGGGGATTTTCCAACAATCTTTTTGTTATTGATTTCTAATTCAACTCTATTGTAGTCTGAATAATATAACTCAGAATATGATAACAGTTCTTTTAAATTTGTTAATTTGTGTTTTATCACCAAAAATCTGTTCTGTTTTACTGAGTTCCATGTGAGCTTTAGAAGAATGCATTTTCTGCTTTTGTTGGAAGTATTTCATAAATGTCAGTTAGATCAAGTTGATCAATCTCTCCTTATCTATTTTCTGACTGTTTGAGCTATCAATGACTTATGGAGGCAGATGTCAAAGTCTCCAACTACAATATTGGATTTTTCTATTTCTTGTTTCAGTTCTTCCAGTTTTTGCCTTATATATTTGACCCTCTCCTGTTAGGTGAACAGACATTTAGTATTCCTGTGCCTTAGAGAATTTATTCCTTTATCATTAGATAGTGCCCTTCTTTATCCTTTATAATTTTCTTATACTGAAGTCTGCTTTATCTAAAAATAATGTACTACTTAATCTTTTTCTATTAGTGTTCACATAGTATATCTTTCCCCATTCCTTTACTTTTAACCTATCTGGGTCTTCATTTTTAAAGTGGATTTCATACAGACAACATAGTGTTGAATCTTTTTTTCTAATTCACTCTGAAAATCTGTCTTTTTTAAAGTCTTTAATTTGTAATACGTAATAGGAAAGTTTTACAGGTTCACATGGAAAATATACAAGATCACCACTGAGGGTGCAGAATATCTAAACAGTTCACTTTCTGTTAGCTGGTATATAAACTGACACTCACTGAATGTGACAGCTGTTGTTATGGGATGTTTTACAGTTTCAGATATTTCATTTTTTGAAGTATAGTTTTAAATTATGTAAAATATTTACATAGTTCCAAGTCAAACTAGGAAAAAGTCACTGAATTCTTGTTTCTTTTCCTGGTCTATTAATCCTATCCCCCTACTCTCTGCATAAGCAAAATTTTATTATTTTTTGTTGTATATTTACATGGCATGTATTTTGAAAATTTAATAAAATACATACACATATATATGTACATATACAACACCCTTTTTCTTATACACATAGTATGAGTCTATGAATAGTATTCAGTACTTTTTTCAATTAAAATGTATTCTAGAATCATCTATCAAGATATAGACATCTATCTCATTATTCTTTAGAGATGCATACTACTGCTTTGAGTGAGTGTATAATAGACTATTTAACCAGTTCCCTATTGATAGATCTTTAATGCCACAAGTAATAGCCTTGCTTATAGTATATTTTGTATATTTGCCAGAATCTACAGATGTGATCCAAAAATCAAGGGCTAGTATCAATATGTAGATAAATTAGATAAATATTTTTAAATTCTTCAGCATAAGAATGCATCATTTTGAGTTACTGTAAATGTAACTCAATGAGAACGTGAATGAGAGCATTTGTTTTCTAAGAACTGTCTCTATGGAGCATTTTCTCAATCTTTTAGGTTATTACCAATTGTATGTTAAACATAGTATTTCATGACAGGTTGACAATGTTTGTCTTTTAATTGGTTGTATTTATACCTCTCATATTTAAAGTGATTGTTGATATAGTTGGGTTAATGTATATTGTGCAATTTCTTTTATTGATTTCCTCATTTTTTTGGTTCATCTTTTTTTTTCTGCCTTTTCTGGTTTTAATTTAATATTTCATATGATTCCGTTTTATCTCTACTCTTAACATATCAATTATACTTACTTGTTTAAATGTTAGCAGTTTTTCTAGAGTTTGCAATATATATTTTTAACTGATATAAATCCACTTTCAAATAACACTATAATGTTTCCGTTGTAGTGTAGGTACACTGTAACTGAGAATTCCCAATTCTTCCTTCATATCATCCCTTATGATATTGCTGTCACTCAGTTCACCTATCCATTGTTACTAGTAGTACTCTATACAGCGTCATATTTTAGTTCCACAAAGAATTGGAAATTATAACATTTTATTTTCTTTCATTTATTCCTTCTATGACATATTTCCTTTTTAAATTTCCTTTTTAGATCCAAGTTTCTAATTTACATAATTTCCCTTCTCCCTGAAGAACTTGTTAAAATATTTCTTGCAAGGTAAGTCAGCTGATGATGAATTCTCTCAATTACTGTTTGTATGAGAAAGTATTTCTCTTTCATTTTTGAAGGATAATTTTGCTGGACATAGAATTCTGGGTTGGTGTTTTATTCTTTCAGCACTTTAAATATTTTTTTCTGTTCTCCTCTTGTGTGCATGGTTTCTGGTAAGATGTATACTGTAATTCTTATCCTTCTTTCTCTATAGATAAAATATTTTTCCCCTGTGGTTTCTTTCAAGTTTTCTTTGTCTTGGTTTTCTGCAGTTTAAATATAATATAAACAGATGTGGTATTCTTTGTATTCATCTGTTTGATGTTCTCTGAGCTTCCCGGATCTGTGGTTTGGTTTCTGTTGTCAATTTTTGATAATTCTTGATTTTCTTACTTCACATGTTTATTCTGCTCTGTTCTCTCTTCTCCTTTTGGTTTTCTTATTACACATATGTCATACTTTTTGAAATTGTCCCACAGTTTTTGCATATTCTGTTTTCACTAGGCAAGTGTCTATGGACCTGTCTTCAAGTTCATTGATTCTCTACTCAGCCTTGACAAAGACATTTAATTTCCATTAGAGTGCTTTAAATTTTTTTCTAGTATTTTTGTTCTTTCCAAGCATCTCTGCTTACATTACCCATGTTCCTGCATGTTATCTACTCTTTTAAATAAACCTTTACAGTATCATAATTATTTTAAATTCCCTGTTTGATAGTTCCAACGTTACTGTCATTTGTGAATGTAGTTCTGATACTTGCCTAGTCTTTTCAGAACATTTTCTTTTTGCCTTTTAGAATGCCTTTTTAAATTTCTTGTTGAAAGCAGGACATCATTTACCAAATAATGGAAACTGAGGGAAATAGGCCTTTAGTATGATATTTTATGCTCATCTGTTTAGGAGTTGCACTGTGTTTAATGTTTCCTGCAGCAGTAGAGGCCAGAGGTTTCAAATTCCTCTTGTGTCCTTGTCTTTGTCTCTCCTCTAGACTTTACTTCCTTAAATACTCCTCCTCAGAATCTGTCTTGTAGCTCATTCAGCTTGACTCACTGCTGTTACACTGGATTCCTGTTTGGTGTGGGTGACAAGGGGTGGAGCAGGGAAAGCATGCTATAATCTTATGATTAAATCTCAGTCTTTTTTTTCTTTTTTTTTAAATTTTCTTTACTTTATTGTGTTAGTTTTTGCCATACATTGACATGAATCTGCCATGGGTATACATATGTTCCCCTTCCAGAACCCCCCTCCCTCCTCCCTCCTGATTCCCTCTCTCTGGTCATCCTGGTGCACCAGCCCTGAGCATCAAATCTGGGCTGGCGATTGATTTCGCATATGATAATTAACATGTTTCAATACCATTCTCCCATATCATCCCACCCTTGCCCTCTTCCATAGAGTCCACAAGACTGTTCTATACATCTGCATTTCTTTTGCTGTGTCCCTAGGTTATAATCTCCATGGGTGTTCCTTAGTTTGCCCTTCTTGGATGATACAGAAAGGCTAAAGACAGCTTGAATGAGAGAATTTCTGTTCCTCTTGTGGGACAAGGCCTTTGTTACAGAGAACACAGTATATTTCAAAATGGTTATATTTCTCTTCCCCCTGCCAGAGCGTTGAAGGCATTTTTCTCGGCATTTAACACTGGTGATATTTTTGGAGGTAAATTCCATGAAAGTGTGGGGAGTCCCCAAAGACTCTAGGATTTACCTATGCTCAGGCTAGCCCATACTCAAGCTCAAGCAGGTAATGAAGATTACCACACGAGTGTTCCTACTAGTTAATGATTCAGTGGCTTCTGATCCAGGTGAGCAAATCTTGACAGTGACTCTCTACGCTCACAGGTCCCCCCAGGTTTTGGAATGGCAGTTTGCTGTGTGGCCTTGTTCTCTAATGCATCCTTAAAAAATAATTGATTTTTAGTTTGATCAGCTGAAAGGGTAAGAATTATAAGAACAGAAATGACAACTTCCAAGATCTGTACATTTGGGGCACAAAACTGTAATTCCTTTCAGAATTTTTCTGTAAAAGGCCATATAATAAATATTTTCAGCTTTGCAGGCTATATGGTCACTGTTGTAACTAATCACCTCTTTTGTTGCAGCATCAAAGCAACCAGAGACAATATGTAAATGAATGAATTTGGTGGTATCAGCAGTGTTCCACAAAAATTTAATTTACCCAAAACAAGAAATTGGATGGGTTTGTCCTGCAGGCCATAGTTTGCTGACCCCTATTTAAAGAATACATGGAAAATCCTCAATGCTGGAATTAGTTGACTGTCTAATTTGTTGAGCAGATCAATAAGTGAATGATTCTGTCTGCATGTTAAAATGTCTTCAAGAGATTTGATGATGCCAATCATGTGCTTCTCTGTTAAAAGTGTCAATTAGGAGAGTTTTAATAACCTATGTACTCCTGCTGTTGGAGCCTTAATTATTGGAGTTACTATGTGTCAGCATCTGAAGTTCAGATGAAAAGAGGAAAAAGTCACTTAGTTTGCTCCTGAAATTTCTTTTATTCTTTACTTTGCCAAAAAAACATTTAAATCTAAATAATACAAGGCAAACAATGAGCTATTTCCACTCAATTGCATTTGAAAATGATAATTTCCAATGTCTTCAGTAAGAAATGTATTATAATAAAATCTAAAGCACCTAGGATTAAAGAAACTGTATCCCTCAAGAAATTATCATCTTAAAAAAAAATAAGAGGTCTTTATAGGGTTAAAGAGTTAAAGGTTCACAGGATAAAAGAAAAAGAGTACTACATAGCCTCACAAATTTAAACTATTTGAAGAGGAATAGTTATGTAGATGAAAAACATAAATTTAAGCAGAACAAAGTAATATAATAGGTTTAAAGAATAGGATATAAAGAATAGGTTTAAAAAAATGGGGTAATCCTAATTTCAGATTTTTATTACCTAAGATAAAATGTTCTGATAGCTATAGTAAAAATATAGTATTTTGGGAAATCATTCATAAAATAAATATTCTAAAAACCTGTAAGATGAAGATGCTTCCCTGTGAAAATATATAAAACATTATCCCCAAACATTTCCCTATTACAAATCTGGAAAATACAGAACCTCAGGTGAGTAGTATTTAAGTGAAATATTTTATGTATGAAATGAATTTGGTCCTGCCAACTTCTTAGACATGGATGCCACTTTGATTTATCGTTCTCTGGCTTCTGGTGGCTAATCTATCTTTCTTGAAATTGCCTAAGTCCTCTCTTACTTATTCATTACTTCAACAATTAGTGCAAGTTGCTAACATATATAAAGGCAGGTAAAGAGTGTAAGTCAGCAAATAAATATCCACTGTCTGTCTCATTGAAGTTAGGTGGTTCACTTCAATGACTACTCTTACTTTTTGTCCAAATTGGTATAAAAGAGAGAGGCTTAAAAGATGACAGTAACTGAGTTTCAAAAGTCAACTTCTGGAAAGCCCAGTTAAGATATTTTGTTCAATATCAGTGGCTTCTCATTTAAGTTTTCTTTTAATTTGGCTGTGTCAGGTCTTAGTTGAGGCACGCGGGATCTCCCATCTTTGTTGCAGCATGTGGGATCTTTAGTTTTGGCATGTGAACTCTTAGTTGAGGCATGTGAGAACTAGTTCCCTGACCAGGGATGAAACCCTGGTTCCCTGCATTGGAAGTTCAGTCTTAGCCACTGGACCACCAGGGAAGTCCCGGTTTTTCATTTAAGTTTTAAAATGTTTAGTCTTGCATATTCTTATTAATTCCTGTATCCAGTAACTTCTGTACCAACTCAATGGACAAGAATTTGAGTAGACTCCAGGAGGTAGTGGAGAACAGAGGAGGCTGACATGCTGCAGTCCATGGGATTAGAAAGAGTCAGACATTATTTAGCGGCTAAACAACATTCTTCTTAAGAATAATATTTATTTAAAGTGTCTTTTTATTATTTGTAATAATAAAATAATAAAAATAAAATAATAAAATTTGTAATGGTTTTACTTTTCCATTACATGTTTCAATTATTCATTGCTGGTATATAGGTAAGTCTTCTAATGTTTATTCAGAATTACCTTATCAGTATTAAACTTTTATGTTAATTATATTTGGTTTTCTCAATAGACAATCATGATCAGTATCAGTGGAGCAGGAACTAGATGCTGAAAGTGACAGGAGAAGAAGTAAGAAAGGATGTTAGGTCCATAGCAGTCATGTTTTGATAAGTGATTCCATCACCCTGGCCACAGTTGACTGAACCATGTATAGGTACTTGTTCCACAGAGTCACTTACTCTCTTTTCCTTGGAATTTAGAATTAGGATTTACAAAAATGCAAAATATTCTCTGCAAGTGCATACAACTATAATATGTAAAGTAAAAAGATGTGAGGCAGTCATATAAAAAGAATATTGTGCATAGTAGAAAAATCTATCCAGATCCTCAAAGAGAAGAAAGGACAAATGGAGAATTCTGGCTGCTTTCCAGATCCTTTCTCAAACTGGCTGCATTCCTGCCCTTGAGTTTCATGAGACAGCTCTGTATCCTTGTGACACATGCCTCTCTTTTGCAAAAGCTAGTTTGATTTGCTTTCTGTTACTTGTGATCAAACAACCTAAGATAATGTGTCTTACCATTGTCACAGCACCTTTACCAAATTCTACTGTAATTATTTACCTCCCCAATGAGATTCTCAAAGTAAGTGGCTAAAACGTATCTTTTCCATATCCCCAGCACTGAGTCAGCACCCAATAAATATCTGCAAAATGATGAAAGAGGGTAGCTTGACTGGGTGGGAGATACAGCATGATGAAGTCTGCTATAAAAGCTTTTCCTTCTCGTATGGAAATGTCTCTTCATGGACTATTTTTTTAAACCCTTAGAAGAGCTTTTCACAAATTGCATTCAGTGGCTATCCACTGGCTCAGGATGGGAATAAGTGTTCAGTGAAGAATGATTCCACAGTAGTTATGTATGGAAAATACTGTATTACAGAGAGTTAGCAACTTTCTTTACTATAGTAATTCTCAGAGCCTTTCACATGATACAGGTTTACTGCAATCTTTCAGAAAGTGATAAAACAATCAGGGTTTCCATACTCTTTGACCACGAAGTCCTTTACCACAAAATTTCACAGATAACAGCAATAACAACAGAAAACCTGACTTAAAAACAGACAAAGGACTAGAATAAACATTTCTCCCAAGGGGACATTTAGAAAACCAACAAGCATATATAAAAAGATGCTCAGCATCATTAATAATTAGTTGAATGCCAGTTAAAACCACAAGGAAATGCCACCTCACAACCATTGGGATGGTTACTATTTAAAAAACAGTAAATAACAAATATTTATAAGTATGTACAGTAAGTGGTATGATCATTGGTAGGAATGCAAAGTGGTATAGTCATTATGGAAAACAGATGTGCAGTTTCTCAAAAAATTAAAAATAAAATTACAATATGATCCAGAAATTCCACTTCTGAGTATATATCCAAAATAATTGAAAGCAGAGTTTCAAAAATATATTTGTATAGTCCTGTTCATAGCAGTATTATTCACAATAGCCAAAAGGTGGGAGCAAGCCAAATGTCCATCTGTGAATGAATGGATAAACAAAATGTGGTATAAACATACAATAGACTGTTATAAAGCCTTAACAAGGAAGGAAACGCTGACATATATCACAGCATGAATGAACCTTGATGACATTATGTTAAGTAAAATAAAACAGTCACAAAAAATAAATACTGTATGACTCCATTTACATGGGATATCTAGAATAACCAAATTCATTGTCCTCGTTGTTTAGTTGCTCAGTTGTGTCCGATTCTTTGTGATCCCATGGACTGTAGCCCACCAGGTTCTTCTGATTCTCCAGGCAAGAATGCTGGAATGGGTTACCATGTGATCTTCCCAACCCAGGGATTGAACTCACATCTCCTGCATAGGTAGGCAGATTTTTTTTCTTATCACTGAGCCAATAAGGAAGATCAGTAAAAAAAAATAGCATGGTGGTTGTCAGGCCCCAGGAGGAGACAGGAATGGGAGGTTGTATTTTAATGAACATAAAGTTCCAGTTATACAAGATGAAGAGTTCTGGAGATTGGTTGCACAGCAATGCAAATTTACTTGACACTAATGAACTGTTAAAATGGTTAAGATAGTAAATTTTATGTGTATTTTACCACAGTGAAAAATTTTTAACTCCACAGAACAGTATTATCAGAAAAAATAATATTTCTAGAAACAATGCCTAAACAATTTCATGGTATGTTGCTCCCAAAGGCACATACATGGGAGCAAAGCCATTCTTACAGGAAGAAATGGTGATGGCTAACTTTCCTTTACTGTGAAATTTCCAGCACAGTAATTCTTAAGATAATCAATGTAATGGAACACCCACTCATTTCCTCTTAATTGATAGTGGGGTGAAAATCATAGTTACATTTTGTTTCCTGATAGGTAACTCCTAATATATTATTATGTTGGTCTCTTCTCTCCATTTTTAAATACGTGGTGTCAGGGAATGAAGACATGGAGAGAAGGTTCAGGGCTGATCATCAGCAACCATCTCCTCTACCTAACTCTGCTAACTTAGTAATCACATACAGTGCCCCGAGCAGGCTCTAAGGACCAGTGTAGATTTCTAAGGATCTAACCCTACTGGGTAAAGTTCTAGCTACCAAAGTTTGGGGATATCTATCTAAGCTGAGCAAAATCTTCTGAATCTCCAAAACTTCTCTTTCACTTCTGACCACATATTCTAAGAGACAATAAAAACTCAGTTATAATCCTACTGCTGCCACTTTCAAGCTTCTAAACCATCACATAGTCTCTCAGTGGCAGCTGTCATCTTCTCTGAAACCTGGGGCCAGCACCAGAACAACCTGCTTGCATCTACCCTGAAGACTAATGAATAGAAATGAGTTATAAATATAAAATGATGTATAAATCTTTTAGTACCAGAGACTTGGGATGTTTTAAGTACACAAAGGACAGACTAATAAGACTATCAATCCTGTCTCCAAGGTATAGACATTTGGAAACTGGGATTTCATCCACCCTGGCTCTAAGAGTCTCCATTAAAAAAAAATCTACCATTTCTATCAATGTAGAGAAATGTGCCCTTTTGCCTTTCTTTCTGGAGCTAATTTAATGAATTTTCCTATAAATGCTAACTCTGTGTGAGATTAGGTTACGTTTTATCTGCTATTTAGCTAGACTCATTATGGACAGTTCTCTTAATGCAGAGAGTGTTTGGTTGTATTAGAGATACGGCTCTGCCAGCATCGGGCTATACTGCAGGCCTCAGATTGAGTGAATATTAATGATAACAGTGTTTGTATATTATATACTGAAAGAAAAAAATTCATATTGAAAAAGATCAAGACTGACAGTTTAAAACCTTAATGGGGTACTATTTTCAACTTTGTTGAGTTTTAATACTGAAAAACTTGGTCTTCATTAAGAGCCCAATACTTGAAATTACATTTCTCTGTGAGTTCTGAAAGTATGATAAGAGTTGGTTATTGATTATTTATTGAAAAGGTGATTATTTTTCTGTTGTTCAGGTAGCATGCAACTCTCAACTATGCCAAATGACAATTGCAAAACTTTTTCATAACAATCTGTAGGCTTGAAGTGAAAGTGAAAGCTGCTTAGTTGTATCAGACTCTTTGTGACCCCATGGACTATAATATCTATGGAATTCTCCAGGCCAGAATACTGGAGTGGGGAGCCATTCCATTCTCCAGGGGATCTTCCCAACCCAGGAATCGAACCCAGGTCTCCCATATTGCAGGTGGATTCTTTATCAGCTGAGCCACCAGGGAGGTCCTGGTGGCTTCCCTACCCAACTACCTACCCAAATTTTACTTATAGGGAAGGAACCTATGTAAAAGAAGCATGTGTGCTTATGTGTGACTAATTTAAGGGTCCTTGCATAGAACCTTCTGGCATAGAGTTAATAATAAAGAAAACCATTTAACTAGTTGTCCTGAAACTAAAAGTACCAGCCTAGTCTCTAAGAAGAAATATATATTGACCCACTCAGCTGAATCATTACCACACTGATAGAGTACACGAAAAATTTATCTTTAACATCCAACACTCTATTTTTTGAGGATTAAAGGAGAAGAGATACACATCCCTACAGGTCTAGCCCCATAGTAAGGTTGCTGGCTTCCTTTCCAAATACATCTTCCTCTCGAATTCACATTTGTATGCTGGTCTGGAATCCTAGAGAAAATGTTTCAGCTGTTGAGGAAAATGAGGTAGAAATAGAGAGACACTTTTTCTTCTTTTTTCCTTTATGAGCCTGAGAAGCAATGTTCATATAGCCTTCTTAAGTGTAAAAGAAATAATGAAGTAGACTAGCCACTTTTGTTTAAATTATACATCAGGATTCAGCAGAAAAAAACTTTCTAGAAGAAAGCATTGAAATACTCCTTATTTCTATTTTTCTTTCTTCCTCCTTTTCAGAGTCTCCCTCTTCCTTCTGACTAGATTATTCACCAGCAGATAGGTGCAAAGGTAAATAATATAGACATAACACTGGCTATAATTGAGGAAAGGACCTCAGAGAAGCCATTTTTTTATAGATAAACTAACTTTTTCTCAGTCAGCAGGTGACTTCTCCAAGGCCAGGTTGAGTCACTTCAGTTGAGTCAGATCCATGTGATCATGTTCTTAGAAGCTGACTAAAATCAAAGCCACAACAAAAATTTCAGAATAAAACCATTGTGAAATTTCACTGGGCCACGAGCAGGACAGGTGTCTACTTTGTTGAACATTATCAGAGGCCATTTGGGATGAAATATATCTCCTGTTCTTGGCCCATTTCAGTATCAGCATCCAGATAAACAAAGCCTACCCAATCTCCAATAAATCATCAGTGACTCTTCTTTAAAAGGAGGAGTCTTCTTATCATTTCAAACCAAAGAGCCCACTTAAAATATGAGGTACTTTCCTAGGGAATACTAGCAGGTGAACTCTGAACTCAACTGAAAGAAGAGTTTCAGTGGTGACTATAAAAATTATTTTCAATTACTTACTGTGAAGAAGCCCTCCATTTGTGTTTGTGAGTCATCACTGTCACTTCTGGTTAAGATGCTCTTCTTTCTAGTGATCCTTTACTGGAAAGGGTCAACAGAAACACTTAGACCCATACGGTCACAAGAAACCTTACTTCTGAGCCCATATATATTCTAAAGATTTTTCTGGATAGTTTTGAAGACAAAAATATTATTTTTAAAAGGTAAGAATCGTCGTCAAAAACCAATTTTCAGATTATAAAGGGTTAATTCCTTCTCTTCTGACCTGATTAAAACTTTGGAGGCCCAGCTCCAGCAAGAGACTTATCATCTTCCATTTAGCATGGACCAGCCCTCTATGAGTACAGCTTTAAACGTTTTCTAGGCTGTATACACTCATCTGGGAAAGAGCAGTTTGGGTAACAACAATAATGTATCATTAAAAGAAAAACTTTCACCTACTAAATTCAAATCTTTGTGGCTTCTCACAGAAATCTGGCTCTTTCCCACATTTTGTGGTCAGGGCAAAATCAGTGTCAATAGTAGCAACATAAACTTTATTTTTCAATGACTTGGGCATAGAGATGGTTCTCTCTAGTTTCAAGGAGGGAAGAATGCCAGGAGCACAAGCACTCCCAAGTGAAAGGCTGTGCTTGATGCACTTGTCGGAGGCGTTGGGGATGCCAGGAATTTTTCTCTTAATTTCATCATATTTTTAAAATCACTTTTATTTCCACAGGTCCATTTAATGCCTTTGAAAAGATGCATTGTCCTAAGTCATCCAAGAGGATGAACAGCTTGGAGCTGGACTGAAGACTCTCTGTCCTCTGCCTGGTAAGGGGAAGCAGTTCTCTAAGTGCTTTATATGTTCAACCTTCAGTTAATTCCACTCACCTTCTACCCGCACTGGTAATGAAGACAAATAGCACTGCAGACTTTGGGTACAGCCTCCATGTTTACTTCTGGTTACAGACAAGGATCTACAGCTCAGACTCTGGAAACTATGAAAGTCATTTTGAGAAGACATTTTGGACTCTACCTCTTTCTTTTCACCACAGAGGAGGAAGGCCATAGTAGTGGTTAAGAAAGCTGAAACAAGGAGGGGAGGGTACACACAATTCTGAATGACCCCTGAATCTGACTTTGGCCATTCTATCATGTAGAGTGAATTGTAACTGTTACTCCTCAAGTATGGCAGATCTGGCCCCCTACCACCACCACCATCACACTCATATCTGCTCAGCTCTGCCCATTTCCGTGCCCTGCCAGCCTCCAGCATCTGCTTGTCTTTGGGCTTTCTCTGAACTTAAACTCCTCGGCACTTCTACTCTGCCATAGAAAAATGTGGCCAAAAATGCCAAGAAATAAATGCCTCCCTATAAGAACAACCTTTGGCCAGCAACTAACTGAAGTTGGTACATAAATATCTCAGCGCCCTTGCCCCTCAGATGGGATTATCTCTGAGGTATTTCCTACTCTGGGTCCCAGAGTCCCCCAGTGAGGTTAAGTTCCAGTTGCCGACAGTCATAATAATACAACATTTTATTGTCTGGATTCCATTCTTTTCATTTCCCCACTCCTCTACTGTGTCTCTTGAGATCATACCCTAAATAAACTACTTGCACTGGAATTTATGTCTATGGGTTGGCTTCAAAGACATGGACTCTAAAAGCAGAAAATGAGCTGCTTTGTTACATAAGGTTCATATTTATTCAGTCCAATCTCTTTTATATACCTCCACCAGTGTCTATTAGCATCTTATGGCAGCTTTCCCCCTTATGATTAAATTTTACTTGATTTCATTTGGATATAAATGGGGAAATGGCTCCTGCCTCATATGCCAGCATCTGCTTAGTCTTTGCCTTTTGCACAACCATGGATCTTCTGATAATGAACCCTAACCTACTCCTAGATTGACTTCTGTCAACTTCTGAGTCCTCATAGAGCTTTTCCAACACACACACACACACACACACACACACACACACACACACACACACACACACACACACACACACACACAGATTCTTAAAGTTTTTATGCTATGAAATCCTTGACATCCTGTGGACACATTTCAGGATGTTTCTAAATTCATAGAATGAAGTATTGGGTTAGCCAAGAAATTTGTTCAGATTTTTCTGTACCATCTTATGGGAAAAACCTGAATAAACCTTTTGGCCAACCCAGTATATTGGGTTACAAATGAAAAGAAAGTTACAATGAAATATCATCTGTAACCTGGACACTAGATAAGAATATGACCTTATGTACATCTAAGCCTAAGGAACTGCGGGCCTTATCATTTCTTTTATAAAGCTTTGGGACTTATTAAACCATGGTTTCACACAATTGCTGACTTTCAGGACTCTTCAGGCTCACCAGTGCCAAGATCAGAGGACTGTAAAGACTTTGTGCCTCCAAGAGAGAAGTTCTGCTTACCCATGTTGCTCCTGGTTAAATGTCTCACCTCTGCCTTTTTTTCCCACTTGTAGGCAGACCCACTTATTAGTCCCACTTCTGTGGATTGTTCAGTCAATTGAGTGACTTTCTCCTCTTATGTGTGATTATTGCCTGCCTTAAATCCCTACTTGGTCCTTGTGGCTTCATATCTTTCAATATTTTGCCAGTATACTTCTATACTTCCTCATTTTATCTCTAGCTTCCCTGACTTAGGCCCTCTTGGTTAGGAAAAGATTTGCAATATCTGTAACTTTCTTCAAAATACTTCAGCATAGACTGCTTGATACAAATGTATCACTTTTAATCTAGCCTTAGGAGCAATCAGTGATCCTAATCAAGGATCCATATCCTAGGAAATATGAGGTAACAGTGACTATGAAAAGCCATCCCAGGGATGGCTAATGCATATGACTTTGCTGAAAGTTTTGCTACTTAGCATAATCAATGGTAGAACTATATTTTCGTCAGTGAAATTTATAGTTTGCTTATTTGATTAAAGAATGTTAGAAATGGGGTGTCATAGGTACAATTGGTAGTATTCAAGATGTATTTATTGGCTAAATACTTTAAAGACACCACCTGTCTTTGAGTAAATAGGTATGGAGTTTTGCAGGGGCTTCCCTGATGGCTCAGATAGTAAAGAATTTAC
The DNA here is from genome assembly GCA_007570785.1 of Antilocapra americana. Classification (NCBI taxonomy): domain Eukaryota; kingdom Metazoa; phylum Chordata; class Mammalia; order Artiodactyla; family Antilocapridae; genus Antilocapra; species Antilocapra americana. Next base: position 1,274,082 of record ML662331.1, on the reverse strand, counting down.
CAGCAGTTCAGGAAACCCAGGTTTGATCCCTGGGTAAGGAAGATCCCCTGGAAAAGAAAATCGCTACCCACTCCAGGTTTCTTGCCTGGACAATTCCACGGACAGAAGGGCCTGGCAGGCTACAGTCCATGAGGTCACAAAACAAACCCTTTACATTGATCGTTAGTTTGGGCACATTTTTAACCCAAAACCCAGAACCCTGTTATTGTTCTGGAATGTTCCTGATCATCCTTTTAGAGTGGATGCTTATACCCACCACTACAACATTATTGTATTTGTCTCAGGTGAACATTTTATGCATGTTACTTATGGACCACCAGAAAGGAGAGCATCTAGGATTTCTTTAGTTTGGTATTATATGGCTCTTTTTGCATGCTTGTTAATAAATGTCTATGTGTGTACTAGGATTTGATCTGAGACTTTCTTTTATTACCAAGCTGTAGTAGAGACACCAATCTTTACCTACCCTATAAGATTTGGTGATTTCTGAGAATTTCCAAAATGAGTGTAAGAATTGTGGTGATCAAATGGCTTTACCTCCTTACTACTCCTTAATCACAGAATATTACAGATTTCCCAATAGTATAGATTTCCCATTAACACCATCTTGTTGAATACCCTGCTGCCAACCATTTTCCACAGTGAGGATTGGGATTGTTTTACCCCATTGGGCCATCCTCTTTGGTTCAACTCTGGGTTTGAGTGTCCTCCCTCATCTTCATCTTGTTCTGGATGTTAGGTTTCAGTCCTCTTATGTCTAAGTCCTTACCATTACTGGTGTCAGATTCATTCACTTATTCATTCAGAAACTATTAATTGAGCACCTTCTGTTTACTATACAGTGTTCTAGACCCAGTGTATATCTCAATCCATACGACAGAGAAGATCATGTGGTTAAAGATCAATAAAAAGTGAACAGCTTGATAAAAATAATTTCAGATAGCAATAAGTACTGTACAAAAATAAAATTAAGCATATGAGATGTTGCATTATAGCAGGAGATTTTTTTTTGAAAAGGATGGTCAAAGAAAGCCACTCTAAGGGTTAATAAGTACGGTAAGCAGAGATCTAATAATTCATTTCATCTGAGCATCCAGAGTTATAATATTAGAAATTAGTGTGGTTTGCAATATTCAGTGGCCCTGTGAGCTCTAAAAGGTTCAATTTTAACCTTTTAGAAATATCCAGATCCTCCTCCATGCCTGTACATCCCTCTAGGTTTAACCAAAGTGTGAAAGAATCCCTTAAAGAACCAAGACCCATTTAGCTTTCATAGGGACAATATAATGAGCAATTAGCAGTTTGACTTTTTTCATTGAATTGATCAGTTTGTATAAACTGATTGGTTTAGCATTTTGTGGTCCACAAATAGACAATGAAAATCAGTGGAAACCAAGCTTAACTTAATTAATATTGATGGAGCCCTAAGAAACATAAAATTTGAGATTTACAGGGCCTTTAGAAATCAGTGTACTCAGGAAGAAAATGAGTTCCAGAAAATTAACCCCAAAATGCTCAACTTGTACAACAAAAGCACTTGTGTTTATATGGCTACTTACACATAGACATTTTTCAAGATTCTTGACATTTATATCTTACTTACTGTAAAACAATTTATCATGAACTGTTTCAAATTTTTTTAAACTGAGAACATTAAAGTTAAAAATAGGAAAATAAACTACCCATCAATCTACTGCTATTGGTTTTAGATTTATCATTCACATTTGGTGCATTCAAATATTCACATTATTTTAATCACAAAGTGCATAAAATTTAGTATTGTACTTTTAAACTCAGTGTTATATGCCTTTTCCATATTTAATACCTATAAAATATTCCATTGAGCAGTTACACCCTAATTTAATTAACATGTCTCCTATTTTAGCTATTTGGGCTGTTTTTAATTTTCATTGTTATTTGAAAGCTATATTAATGCAAGACTGTTCCAGATTTTGGATTATTTCCTTAGGCTAAAGTCCCAGAAGGAAAATTTCTATATCAAAGGATATGAGTAATTTTATAGTTCTTAAAAAGCTAAAGCTGTTACATTGAATAAAGTGTAAGCTAATATTCAGAATAGGAGTAACATAGAAGGATATCAGATTTTAGTATATACCTTACTAGCATTCATTTTTAAGAAAATTTACTAATTAAGTAGGTGAAAATGTTACCCACTTTTAACTGAACATTTACCTTTTGAATTTTCTCTTTTGTGAATTATCTGTTCACATGTTTTTCCTGTTTATTTGCTGATCTTAGGGTTGATCCAGTTTTTAGATCCTTTAGAGATGTTCACCCTCAGGTATTTCTTCTGCAAGTATATTTCCCAGATGCCATTATTTCTTTTATACAGAATATATGGACTTATTTGTCCATCTTTTACTTTGTGACTGTTTCTCTTCTATACTTAGAAATTCAGCATACTCTGCAGTTCTTGATAAATGATCAATAGACTTCAATTTCTTTCCATTTTATATTTGCTAGATTTTGTTCCTTTATTTATATTAGAAGTTTATTTATATATAACTTTTCATTCATATTTAGTATGAGGTATATGTTCATTTTATTGTCCATTTGATGAGTTACCCCAATTTTATGTATTGCCTATCTGCCTAGCCTTCTTTTCCTGTCTTAAAGATATGAAATGACTTTATATTTAAATATATATACAATATGTTCTATATATTTTAGTAGCTTTATTGAGGTATACTTACACATAATACATGTTGCATACATGAAATATACCACCATCATAATCAAAATAATGAATATTTTCATTACCCCCAGTTTTCTCTTGCCTTATTTTATGCTCTCTCTTTCCCCACCTGCCCTTCATAGTCTCTTTCAACCAACCCAAGGCAACTACCAGCCACTATAGATTAGATATCATTTTTTAGAATTCTATATATATTGCACCATACAGAATCTGCCCTTTTGTTCTGGCTCATTTCACTTAACATAAATATTTTGAGATTCATCCATATTATAGTGTGTTTCAATAGTTCATTCATTTTACTGCTGAGTAGCATTCCATTAGATGGATATATCCTAGATGGTTTATCCATTCTTCTGCTGATGTACATTGCTGCTGCTAAGTCGCTTCAGTCGTGTCCAACTCTGCGTGACCCCAGAGACAGCAGCCCACCAGGCTCCCCTGTCCCTGGGATTCTCCAGGCAAGAATACTGGAGTGGGTTGCCGTTTCCTTCTTCATGATGTACATTAGGTTCATTAGGTTCATTTCATTTTTTTTCTATTACAGATAAAACTGTTATTGTCATCGGTGTTCTAATCTTTGTGTGGGCATATGCTTTCATTTCTCTCTCAATTAAATATTTAAGAGTGGTATGGCTGAATCATATTGTCAGTGTGTGTCTAACTTTTTAAGAAACTGTCAAACTGTTTTCCAAATCAGTTGTTTCATATTATCTTCCCACCAGCCCTGTATGAAAGTTTCAGTTCTTTCATGCTCTCACTAATATGTGATATGATTAGTTTTTTTTAATTTTATCATTATTAGTGTGTGTATAACAGTATCTCATTGTGGCTTTAATTTGCATTTCCCTAATAATTAATAATGTTGAGGATCCTTTCATGTGCTTATTTGCTTACCAAAGTTTAGAATAATAATGCTCTCTTGATGAATTGACCCTGTTCTTATTATGAAATAATCATCTCTTTCCTTTGTAATATTATTTCCTTTGAAATCTTTGATAGTAACATAGCCACTCAAGTTTTGAGTAGTGTTAGCATGGTATAATTTCTCATTCCCTTACTGTTAACATCTTTCTTTATATGTACGGTATATTTCTTGTAGACTTCTGAATTTTTATCCACTATAACAATCTCTAACTTTTATTTGAAACAATTAGAACTTTGTATTTTACCTAATTATTGATTCAGTTAGGTTGAAACATTTTATCTTGTTTTCTATTTGTCAAAACTATTCTTTGTCCTCTTTTCCCTCATTGTCTTCTTTCTTTTGGATTAATTGAATATTTTTATTCTATTTTATCTCCTTTGTTATGTGCCCTGGTGGCTCAGATGGTAAGGAATCTGCCTGAAATGCAGGAGACCCAGGTTTAGTCCCTGGGTCAGGAAGATTCCTAGGAGAAGGAAGTGGCTACCCACTCCTCTATTCTTGCCTGGGTAATCCCATGAACAGAGGAGCCTGATGGGGTTGCAGAGAGTCAAACATGACTGACTGAATAACAGTTTGTTAGATTATTAGCTTTTAACTCTGTTTTCTTATTTTAGTAATTACTTTTTTGTGGTGTTGGAGAAGACTCTTGAGAGTCCCATGAACAGCAAGGAGATCCAACCAGTCCATCCTAAAGGAAATCAATCCTGAATATTCATTGGAAGGACTGATGCTGAAGCTGAAACTCTAATACTTTGGCCACCTGATGTGAAGAACTGACTCATCTGAAGAGAAGGGGACGATTGAGGATGAGATGGTTGGATGGCATCACCGACTCAATGGACATCAGTTTGAGTAAACTCCAGGAGTTGGTGATGGACAGGGAGGCCTGGCGTGTCCATGGCCTCACAAAGTCCATGGAGTTGCAAAGAGTTGGACATGACTGAGCGACTGAATTGAACTGAACTTAAAGTTTATAATATAGATCTGTAACTTACCTCTGTTAAATTTCAACTGTATACCACTTGTGTAACTGTGAAAAACCTCACACATAGAATATAAAAATCTTACCATAGTATACTTACATTTTCTCCCTCCAGGTCTGTGTGTGTTTCCATAATACATTGTTATCTTTAAAACAGTACTCTTTTTATTGTAGAAAATATGTGTAACATCAAATTAACTCCTGTTAGATTTCTTTTTTATAACAAAAATAGGAGAGTTCCAAGGAGAACAAGATTCCTCAATATGCTTTAATTCTAGTTGTGTCTCTGTAAGTTCTTTAGCTGCCTGTAATTTCTCTTTCATAAGGGGCCACTGCTCTGTCCAAATAGGCTCATTATTCTTCCAAGTTATTTTAATAATTGCATTGTTTGTTAAATGAGCAGCGGCCCCTAGGGAAAATTTGGAATGTATTTTTGAGTTTGCCATTGCATAAGTAAGCCCCTTCCTATTAGATTAAGGGGTGCATCTATCACATGTGGTCTTAATGTTGTGGGTTGGCCTTCTGACCCTCACATGGATAGATTTGAATACTCTGATAAACCTCTTGTACTTAGGTTTGAGAAATTCCTGCAATTTGACAAGAGATTTTTTGTATAGGCCCAGGATTTGGGCCATAAATGTTTGGAAATAATAGTAATATAGATCCAGTGTCAGGAGACCAGCAAATCTTTTACCATTAATAATGATATTTATATTCAGTCAGGCAAATTCAGATACTAATGATGTCCACAAGGATTGTTTTTGATCTGTACTGCTGAATCCACCCGTCTGTACATCATTAGAGGGGTTAATAGAAATATAAAGTAAAAGAAGTAATCGAGCAATTTTGTCCTCCTTTTTGAATTGCCATAAAATCTGAGATAACATCATAATTTGAATTTCTTCTTTATAATCTGGATCAATTACTCCAGGGTGAACAGTAATTACTTTAGAAGTCAAATTACATAAGCCAAGTAAAACACCAAAGGTTTGTGGGGGCAGGGGTCCAAAAAGTCCGGTAGGTATCCTAGAGGGGACTGATTGAGGGTAAAGAGAAAGTCATTTAGGGCTGGTATATCAATGGCAGCACTGCCGGATGTTGAGGCTTTGAGGGAAAAGATAGAATTTGCCCCTGGTTTTTGTTGAAGGGGACCTGGGGGAGGGGTCCCCTGCTTGGAGTTTCCCAGAATAGGTATCCCTTCAGTGTCAAATTTAAATTTACAATCTTTCGCCCAATGCATTCCTTTATGGCAGTGAGGGCAGATTTTTGGAGGGTTTTTTTTTATTAGCTTTCTTAGGGCAATCCCTTTTTAAATGGTTTTTGTTTCCACATGCAAAACATCCTTCATTTCCCTTTCTAAAGGTGGCAGTCATTGTTTCAACTAGCATTTGCAATTTTTCAGTCTCTGATCCTAGATTGCGACAAGTCTTCAAATAGTCAATAATAGTCCCAGTCTCATAAATTGGAGTGATGGCCCTTTGATATTCCTGATTTGCATTCTCATAAGCAAGCAATTTCTCTAGCTGTTTTTTGGCTCCTTCTCCAATTACTGTGTGGGAAATAGCAGTGTTTAGTCTAGCTAAAAAATCAGCATAAGTTTCATTAGGCCCTTGTAATATTTTAATGTAGCTACCTGTAGGTTCCCCTTGGGGAGTAATTCGATCCCAAGCTTCAAGGGCTACTGTTTTTAATTGTTCATGCAACAAAGGAGGGCACTATATTTGAGCTTCTATACTATCAGATTGTCCTGTACCAGTTAGCATCTCAAAAGTAATTTGATTTTGGGGAGCAGCAGCTCAAGCATTTCTGTTAGCATGATCTCTGGCTATATCATGAAACCACATTATCCATTGAAGATATTCTCCTGGTCTAAGGAGAGCTTTTATTAAAAGCCACCAATCATAGGGAATAAGATTTCCCATAGAGTATGCCATAGCATTTAGAAGTTCCTTAGTAAAAGGTGAATGTGGGCCATACATGGTTATAGCCTTTTTCATTTGTTGCATGCGAAAAAAGCTAATATCCTCATAATGAGGTATCATGTACCCTAGAGTGTCAGGATTTCTTAAAACTGGAAAGGCAGAAAAAACCATCAGCTTCAGAGACTTGTGATTGCAAAGCCAGCAATTCAGAGAGCCTCTGTCACGAAGGAGAGTGAGTAGGTAGCAAATTTTTACAATTAAGAGTATGTGGTAAAAACCTATCATTGTTATTCAGAAAGGTGCTGTCACTTTTAATGTCGAAAGGTGTCTTAGGAGAGTCTTTGTCAGAATCATTAAGTTCTAGCAAAGGAGAAAGTTTTGGGTCTGTGCCTGCTGGCAGAGGAGGAGCATTTGGAGCAACTCGGGCAGGGCTTGTAGGAAAATTCTGAAATATTTTACGTTGTTCTAATTGGGCCTTTTGTAAGCTTTCATCATATAATTCATATTCATGTAATAAATGTTCTGCCTGTTGCCAAATATCAGGAGGGCTAGAATTACCTTGAAATGGCAGAATCACAGCTTTAATGAGAGCCCATAGGGGCCAGAAATCTATAGGAATATTTTTTTCCCTGTCTGGCGGCTTGTTCAACATTCTCTTTGAATGTTGTGTGCCAAATTTCTAAATCAAAATTGCCTTCATCAGGGAACCAAGGGTTATATTCAACCACTGTTTGAAGGCAAGCCTCTATTCACTGGCATGAAACCGAAAGTCCCTGAACTTTAAATAAATGATGAAGTAAAGTAGAAAAGTGATGGAGCTCTCCAGCCGTTTGACCCATGTCTTAGTACTTACCGACCTCAGTAGGTCCTTGAGTCACTCTGTCCGAAATGCCACATGTACCAGGTCCCTGTTCGGGCACCACTTGTTGGAGTCCTTTAATGGACCGGAACCTGGGGTCTGGAGTCGACGATAAGAAAGTAAAAGAGAGCAAGAGGCTGATATCCCCTGGTATATGCAGAGAACCAATAAAGCCTTGACACAAGGCTTGCACCACTCACAAAGGCATAGGACACCCTCTCTAGGAGGTCTTGAAACCCCGGGAAAGAAAGTGAGCGCAGCGGGTTTCTATGCTCCAGAGAATTAGCCTGAGGGAGAGAGAGAGAAAGACACGGGGACCCAAGCTCTGATGGAACAAGGGTATTTTATTCAACAGTGTGGGTATATATACTGTCTTACAAGGTAGCTTTTTCAGCAAAGATAAAAATCAAAAGACCAGACTTACAAATTACCAAGGAAACATAAGGCTAGAAGACAATCCATATCAAAGAGAGAGGGTTGTAAATAATCACTTTTACCATATGGTCCATATCAAAAAGGAAGAGGGTCATAAATAGTCACTTTTCACCATATGAAAAATCTAATGAAGGAAATGCATGCATTCCTCAGTCCTGGGACTAGCTTGCTACTCCTCTCACACCTGTATTCAGGAACTGATAAGGAACAGAGGATTCATGACAGATCAAAAACAGCACACAGGAAGCCTCCTGTTAAATGCTCCCTGACAAACTCCCTTAATCATTTTTTTTAATTTGTTAATTTTGTATGTTTATTTTTGGCTGCACTGGATCTTTGTTGCTGTGCAGACTTTCTCTACTTGTGGTAGGCAGGAACTACTCTCTACTTGTGCACAGGCTTCTTATTGTGGTGGCTTTTCCTTTGCAGAGCACAGGCTCCAGCATGCATGGGATTCAGTAGTTGAGGCACAGGGGCTCTAGAGTGTGGGCTCAATAGTTGTGGAGCATGGGCTTTGTTGCCCCGAGGCATGTGGAATCTTCCCAGAGCAGGGATCGAACCCATAGCCCTTGCATTGGCAGGCAACTTTTTAACCCCTGGACCACCAGAGAAATCCATTCTTAACCATTTTAAGTGCACATTTCAGTGGCATTAAGTACATCCATATTGTTATGCAATACTCACCACTATCCATGTCCAGAGCTTTTTTTTTAATCATCCCAAACTGAAACTCAATACCTATTAAGTGATAACTTCCCATTCCTTAAATTCTCAGACCCTGGTAACCACTATTCTATTTTCTGTCTGTAAATTTGACTACTCTAGAGTCCTTATGTAAGTGGAATCATACAATATTTGTCCTGTTTATGTCTGGCTTATGTCACTGACATTATCATACTCTTGTCAAGGTTCATCCACATTGTAGCATATACCAGAATTTCCTTCCTTTCTAAGGCTGAATAATATCCCACTGTTGGTATATATCATATTGTGTTTACCCATTCACCTAACAATGGGCATTTGGGTTGTTTCTTTCTTTTGGCTATCATGAATAATGCTGCTCTGAACATTGGTGTATAAATACCTGTTTGAGTTCCTGCTTTCAGTATCTTTGGGCATATACCTAGAAGTAGAGTTGTTGGATTACATGGCAATTCTATGAAAAACAGTTAATCTTTTGAAAATATTTAAATAAAAATTTAAATTATTATTTAAATTTTAAAATCTTCTATATTCACCTATACAGTTAATATTTCTAGAGCTCTTTGTCCCTTTTTGAGGATTCCTATTTCCAAGTGTATATTTACAAATGTTAGCTATTTGTTCTCATGGTGGAACTATAGAATATATATAATTTTCAACTCCCAGAAAAAAAAATCACACAAGATTAAAAATTGAATTCCAGGTCATCTAAAACATAACTTGGAGAGAACAATGAGAAAGTATTCAGTCCTTCCATCTCATAATATGTTACAATTTGCCATTTTTTCAGGTCCTCTTTTCAATGTACAAATAAAATTTTGCATTTTTATTTAATCAACTTTGATACATCTTATGTTTGTTTCTTCTGCTTTGAGGGCATTATATTTATGTGAATGGGCCTTCTTAAAATTATGTTTTAGTTTTCTTTCTTATAAAGGTACAGAGTGCTACTGACTTCTGAGTATTTATCAGATACTGTTACCCTGATTAAAAATTCATTAATACTAGAGATCATTATTTTTAGCTGAATGCCTTGGATTTCTAAGAATATAATCCAGTCACCTCAAAAATAATAATTTTTATGTATTATTTTCTTTTACTCCAATTTATTTGGCACTACTTACTGCACTGATGAAATTTTCAAAAATGCTACTATATAAACAGTTAACATAGATATTTGTTATTATTCTTCTTAAGTCTACAGGGACTTTCTCTAAGACTTCTGCTATTGACTGTAATGATGACAAGTTTATGATAAGGACTATTAATTATATATACATTAATGTAAAAACCTTCCATTCCTTTTTTTTAAAACTACCTTCAAGTGTTCAATTTTCATACATGCCTTCCTGCCACTATTGTATTATCAACATAATTATAGTAGTGCATTTCCTTACATTTTATCATTCCTGCATTTGTGAGATAAGCCCTGTTTTACTGTAGTGAGTTATTCTTATATTATATTATTGCAGTCCCTGTGTTCATATCATCTTTAAGGTGTTAGTTAATGTGTACTATTCATTTCAGGTATTCTCAGCAAAGAAGCACAGAGACTCCCACTACTCCAGAGCTGGTGTTCAGTGGGGGAAAATCCATAAGGAAAAATATGTATGGTGACCTCATTAAACAGGAAAATACAAAGGTTTTTTTTTTTGGCAGCATCTTTCTTACCATAGGCTTGTGTGTGTGCTTAGTCATGTCCTACTCTTTGTGACCCCCCTGGACTGTAGCCTGCCAGGCTCCTCTGTCCATGGGATTTCTCAGGCAAGAATACTGAAACAGGATTCCATTTCCTACTCCAGGGGATCTTACCAACCCAGGGATGAAACCTTCAATTCTTACTGGGAAGCCCAACATAGGTTTAAGAAGTTAAATTCCCTAAAATTTTGGTAATTATGGTTGGAAAATAAAAAGTGTAGCTTAGAAAATAGGAAACAGGTAAAAATCATAGAAAATAGGTTTCTACCCATCTTCTTGCTGTCCTTACAGCCAAAACAAACAAACAAAAACCATTAAATCCATTTGTATGCCAGTTACAGACTCCCCTGTGCAATCCCAATATCAATCTATCCATACAATCTTGTGAGGTGGGAATCAGTGGTAAGAAATTGTTTTAAACTTTAGAATACATGTGTTAAAATGACTCTATGTGACGCCATGGACTGTAACCTGCCATGCTACTCTGTCCATGGAATTCTCCAGACAAGAATATTGAGGGAGTTGCCATGCCCTCCTCCAGGAGATCTTGCCCACCCAGGAATCGAACCTGGGTCTCCTTCATTACAGGCAGATTCTTTACCATCTGAGCCACTAAGGAAGCCCACCTCAAAACTAAGGTTCATAAAAACAATGTTCTTGAGAAATTTCCCGCAAAGTGAAAAGCTAAGCAATCCCATCTCTTAATTCACTGTTGTCTTCCATGCCGTCCTATTCTTGGTAGCAATTTATTGGAAACAGGAATTGTAGTTTTGGGGTTGTTTTCGTCTTTATATAGCAAAAGAAGTGGCTACTGAAGATCAACAAAATGGGAATCGAAACAGTATGGGATCAAGTGAAACAATGGAAAACAATCTTCCTTTGTCCTGTAAAATGAAATCAAGTGGGGAAAACATTATTTTTGTGCTGTAATTTTAACCAACTTTAACATTGAGCCAATGTTCATTTTCTTATACTGATAATTCAGGAATGTCTTTTGTGAGTTTTGTTTTCTTTCATTTCTTAGAATCCACATGCAGTCCCTTTGGCAATTGAAGTTACAAGGATAACATCTCTTCTGTTGACATAAAACATGGGAACTTCAGTTGCAGGATCTCATTATCTGATTACAGCTGTGACTTTGAAGTAATCTCTCTGAATGAGCATTTTTGGAAGAGTTGTTGCTCCCAGGCCAAGCCCAAGGTTGTGGAAGAGGATTTGCAAAGGTACTCCTTAACCCTACTCTTTCTCTTCTGGCTTTTTCCTGCTCTATTCCATTAGTGCTTCATTTAGTTTCTCATCAGGCCAGAAACTACAGTGAGATTGATTTTAGTTCTATACACAAAGAACACTCAGCTAATATTGCTTTACCAAGTGGTCAGTGGGAGAGCAGCAGCAGATTGTATTGTGCAAAGTTCCACAGGGATCACTGACACCATGTGGTGCTCAAGCCTATAAAATCCTCTTAAAAAGAAATTTTATAATGACCTTGAGAAAATCGTCATGTTACACCCACATCTTTGAAAAAGTATGAGACTGGAATCATACAAGACATGCAATGGAATCATACAATACGTGATCTTTTGTGTCTGGTTGCTTTCATTTAGCATAAAGTTTTCAAGATTTATCCATGCTGTAGCATGTTATCAGTATTTCATTCCTTTTGATGGCTGAATAATATTCATTTGTTTTGCTCATCCATTCATTAGTTTTCATTTGGATTGTTTCCATCTTTACCTATAGTGAGTAATGTTATTATGAATATTGTACAAATTTTTGTGTGGACGTGTTTTCAATTCTCTTGGGTTTATACCTAGGAGTGGAATTAGTGAGTCATATGGTAACTTTATGATTAACTTTTAATGGCCAAACTGTTTTCAATGGTGTGGCTACACCATTCTACCTTCCCCCAAGGCATCAGAAAAGATGACTGAAAGGGTTCTCCATTCCCAAGCAAGAGGGAACCCTGATGGCCAGAAGGAACATAGGAACCACAGCACATGGCACAGAACAGGTAAGAAAACCAAAACGTTACCAGGGCACCGCTGTACCTGAAGGAAAGTGACCCGCAGTACCTTTGGTCCCTTAGCAAGCAGAAAGACAGGTGGCCTGAGGACCACCAGAACTATAGTATTGGACAGGTAGGTGTTTAGAGGGTCCCTCAGGCACCATCAGGAGGAAATGATGTAAAAAAAAGGAGCTGCAGTTTCCCAGCATTAAGGATCCCAGGGGTCCCAGGGGGCAGGGAGGCTAGTGACCAGATGAGCCCCCAAGACCTCAGGGAAGATGACCTAAAGTTCTCTGGGTTCTGCAGCAAAGGGGAAAGCCAGACCCGTAGCAGGTCCACAGGCTGATACAGGGAAGTCCTCCCCAAAAGCACCAGTGTGAAGACACAACTACAGGCAGAATGAACTAGTTTTATTGTTTTTGCTTTAATATATCATATAGGCAGGCTTGTGACCAAAGTATCCAGCAAACCCAGAGGGCAGGCAGGCTAGTGATTAGATGGGCACTCAGGATAGCTGTGCCCTGCAGGTTGTGAAAGTCGCTCAGTCATGTCCAAATTTGTGACCTCATGGACTGTATAGTCCATGGAATTGTTGAGGCTAGAATACTGGAGTGGGTAGCCTTCCCCTTCTCCAGGGCATCTTCCTAACCCAGGGATTGAACCCAGGTCTCCCTCATTGCAGGAGGATTCTTTACCAGCTGAGCCACAAGGGAGACAGTGGCAAATAATCTCTGTTTACCAGTGACCAGGAAGGCCGATGGCTAGAAGGACAACTGGAAACATGGCACAAGGGCAGGCTGGTGGTCTGGTGATTCTCCAGCGAGATCAATGCAAGGTAAGACTGCACGAAAGGAACCACAGTTCCCTTGTATGCAGAAAGATCTGTGGCCCAAGGAATTCTGGGAGGGAAGACTAGTGACTAGATAACCCATCCACACCAAGCATCAGTGCACTGTAACACAGGTGGCCAAAAATTGCACCCATTTCTCTAGCAAGGGAGAAGGCTGCTAAGTGTCAGAACTAAAGGTACCCTAGCACACCTGCAAACACTGGTTTTCTGTAGACACCAGTGTGAGGGCAGGACAGTGGCTGATAGCAGTCGGGTTTTCCCAGTATGTGGTCATAGGGATCTCTGAAACCTCAGGCAGTAAGTACGTGGATAATAGGATGTCCCCTCTCCCACCACCCCCACAGGAAATCAGCGCACTGCAGGGAAAGAAGCCCCAAATGATCTCAGTTCTTCAGCAACAAGACAAGCTGGTAGCCTAAAAGACATAGGAACTATAGCATGTGGGCAGGCTGGTGCCCCAAGGTTGCCCCAGGGCACCAGTGCCAGCAAAAGGTATAACCTTAGGTAGTCGCAGTTTCCCAGTAAATAGGCAGGCATGTAGCCCAAAAGATCTCAGAAATTGCAGGGTATGGGCAGGTTAGTAACCACAGAAGCCCTTGGAGAATCGGTGTGGTGTAGAGAAAGGGGCTGAATGTCTGCCCCTTTCCCCAGCAAGGGCAAGGAAGGTGAGCTTAAAAGCCACTGGGACCTAAGCACAAGGACAGGATGGTACCCAGAATGTTCTTCAGAAGCACCGGTGAGAGGGCACTATGGTAGCCTACAGCAGCCGTAGCTCCACAACTCGCAGGCACACTTGAGCTTAAAGGGCCACAGAGACCTCAAAGGGAGAGTAGGCTGGCGACTAAACAGGCACTGCAGGGAATCAGTGCACCACAAGGAGGGGCAATGAAGGTGCTCTAAGTTCCCCAGACAACTAAAAGACTGCCAGACGAGTATAGCCAGAACCATGGTGTGAGGGTTAGTTGATGCCAAGACAGTTACAGAAAGTACCAACATAAAGGTATTACAGTAGGTAAAGAGAACCACTGAATTAGAGTTATTGAGTTAGACAAGGCTGTGGTCCATGTGATCAGATTGGCTAGTTTTCTGTGATTATGGTTTCAGTATGTCTGCCCTCTGACGCCCTCTCGCAACACCTTACAGTCTTACTTGGGTTTCTCTTACTCAATGAAACTAACCCATGCCATGTGGGGCCACCCAAGATGGATTGGTCATGGTGGGGAGGTCTGACAGAATGTGGTCCACTGGAGAAGAGAATGGCAAACCACTTCAGTATTCTTGCCCCACGAACAGTATGAAAAGGCAAAAAGATAGGACACTGAAAGAGGAACTCCCCAGGTCGGTAGGTGCCCAATATGCTACTGGAGATCGGTGGAGAAATAACTCCAGAAAAAATAAAGGGATGGAGCCAAAGCAAAAGCAATACCCACTTGTGGATGGGACTGGTGATAGAAGTAAGGTCTGATGCTGTAAAGAATAACATTGAATGGAACCTGGAATGTCCGGTCCATGAATCAAGGCAAATTGGAAGTCGTCAAACAAGAGATGGCAAGAATGAATGTCGACATTCTAGGAATCAGTGAACTAAGATGGACTGGAATGGGTGAATTTAACTCAGATGACCATTATATCTACTACTGTGGGCAGGAATCCCTTAGAAGAAATGGAGTAGCCATCATGGTCAACAGAAGAGTCCGAAATGCAGTACTTGGGTGCAATCTCAAAAATGAAACAATGATCTCTGTTCATTTCCAAGACAAACCATTCAGTATTACACTAAACCAAGCCTAGGCCCCAACCAGTAATGCTGAAGACGCTGAAGTTGAATGGTTCTGTGAAGAACTACAAAACCTTTTAGAACTAACACCAAAAAGATGTCTTTTTCATTATAGGGGACTGGAATGCAAAAGTAGGAAGTCAGGAAACACCTGGAGTACCAGGCAAATTTAGCCTAGAAGTACAGAATGAAGCAGGGCAAAGGCTAATAGAGTTTTGCAAAGAAAATGCTCTGGTCATAGCAAACACCCTCTGCCAACAACACAAGAGAAGATTCAACACATGGCCATCACCAGATGGTCAACACCAAAATCAGATTGATTATATTCTTTGCAGCCAAATAAGGAGAATCTCTATACAGTCAGCAAAAACAAGACTGGGAGCTGACTATGGCTCAAACTATGAACTCCTTATTGCCAAATTCAGACTTAAATTGAAGAAAGTAGGGAAAACCACTGACCATTCAGGTATGATCTAAATCAAGTCTCTTATGATTATGCAGTGGAAGTGAGAAATAAATTTAAGAGACTAGATCTGATAGACAATGTGCCTGATGAACTACAGATGGAGGTTCGTGACATTTTACAGGAGACAGGGATGAAGGCCATCCCCATGGAAAAGAAATGCAAAAAGCAAAATGGCTGTCTGAGGAGGCCTTACAAATAGCTGTGAAAAGAAGAGAAGTGAAAAGCAAAGGGGAAAAGGAATGATATTCCCATCTGAATGCAGAGTTCCAAAGAATAGCAAGGAGAGATAATAAAGCCTTCCTCAGTGATCAATGCAAAGAAATAGAGGAAAACAACAGAATGGAAAAGACTAGAGATCTCTTCAAGAAAATTAGAGATACCAAGGGAACATTTCATGGAAAGATGGGATCGATAAAGGACAGAAATTGTAGGGACCTAACACAAGCAGAAGCTATTAAGAAGAGGTGGCAAGAATACACAGAATAACTGTACAAAAAAGATCTTCATGATCCAGATAATCATGATGGTGTGATCACTCACCTAGAGCCAGACATGCTGGAATGTGAAGTCAAGTGGGCCTTAGAAAGCATCACTACAAATAAAGCTAGTGGAGATAATGAAACTCCAGTTGAGCTATTTCAAATCCTGAAGCATGATGCTGTGAAAGTGCTGCACTCAATATGTCATCAAATTAGGAAAACTCAGCAGTGGCCACAGGACTAGAAAGGTCAGTTTCCTTTTTTTAAAAAAAAATTATTTACTTATTTATTTATTTTTATTGTAACAAATTTAAGAAAGACTTTTTTCTTTACAATATTGTGTTGGTTTTGCCATACATTGACATGAATCTGCCATGGGTATACATGTGTTGCCCTTGCAGAACCCCCCTCCCACCTCCCTCCCGATTCCATCCCTCTGGGTCATCCCAGTGCACCAGTCCTAAGCACCCTGTATCATGCATCAAACCTGGGCTGGTGATTCATTTCACATATGATAATTTACATGCTTCAATGACATTCTCCCATATCATCCCACTCTCTCCCTCTCCCATAGAGTCCAAAAGACTGTCCTGTACATCTGTGTCTCTTCTGCTGTCTCACATACAGGATTATCATTATCATCTTTATATCCTTCAGTATACTATATTGTTGTTTTTCCTTCTGGCCTACTTCACTCTGTATAATAGGCTCCAGTTTCATCCACCTCATTAGAACTGATTCGAATGTATTCTTCTTAATTTCATTTCAATTCCAAGGAAAGGCGATGCAAAGAAAACTCAAAGTACCACATAATTGCACTCATCTCATGCACTAGTAAAGTAATGCTCAAAGTTCTCCAAGCCAGGGATCAGCAATATGTGAAAAATGAACTTCCAGATGTTCAAGCTGGTTTTAGAAAAGGCAGAAGAACCAGAGATCAAGTTGCCAACATCTGCTGGATCATCAAAAAAGCAAGAGAGTTCCAGAAAAAAATGTCTATTTCTGCTTTATTGACTATGCCAAAGCCTTTGACTGTGTGGATCACAATAAACCATGGAAAATTCTGAAAGAGATGGGCATACCAGACCACCTGACCTGCCTCTTGAGAAACCTATATATATTTCAGGAAGCAACAGTTAGAATTCAACATGGAACAACAGACTGGTTCCAAATAGGAAAAGGAGTATGTCAAGGCTATATATTGTCACCCTGCTTATTTAACTTATATGCAGAGTACATCATGAGAAACGCTGGGCTGGAAGAAGCACAACTTGGAATCGAGATTGCTGGGAGATATATAAATATCCTCAGATATGCAGATGACACCACCCTTATGGCAGAAAGGGAGGAAGATCTAAAAAGCCTCTTGATGAAAGTGAAAGAGGAAAGTGAAAAGTTGGCTTTAAGGTCAAAATTCAGAAAACTAAGATCATGGCATCTGATCCCATCACTTCATGGGAAATAGATGGGGAAACAGTGGAAATAGTGTCAGACTTTTTTGGGGGGGGCTCCAAAATCACTGCAGATGGTGATTGCAGCCATGAAATTAAAAGACACTTACTCCTTGGAAGGAAATCTATGACCAACCTAGACAGTATATTTAAAATCAGAGACGTTATTTTGCCAACAAAGGTCCATCTAGTCAAGGCTATGCTTTTTCAAGTAGTCATGTATGGATGTGAGAGTGGCACAATGAAAAAAGCTGAGCACAGAAGAATTGATGCTTTTGAACTGTTGTGTTGGAGAAGACTCTTGAGAGTCGCTTGGACTGCATGGAGATCCAACCAGTCCATCCTAAAGGAGATCAGTCCTGGGTGTTCATTGGAAGCACTGATGTTGAAGCTGAAACTCCAATACTTTGGCCACCTCATGTGAAGAGTTGACTCACTGGAAAAGATCTTAATGCTGGGAAGGATCTGGGGCAGGGGAAGGGGATGACAGAGGATGAGATGGCTAGATGGCATCACTGACTCAATGGACA
Organism: Antilocapra americana; assembly: GCA_007570785.1. Taxonomy (NCBI): domain Eukaryota; kingdom Metazoa; phylum Chordata; class Mammalia; order Artiodactyla; family Antilocapridae; genus Antilocapra; species Antilocapra americana. The sequence continues at coordinate 1,256,285 of ML662331.1, read as the reverse complement.
TGGGTTTGGGTAGACTCCGGGAGTTGGTGATGGACAGGGAGGCCCAGGGTGCTGTGATTCATGGGATCGCAAAGAGTCAGACACGACTGAGCAACTGAACTGAACTGAAACAGAACCAAGTTTCTCCCAGAATACTATGGCCTAAAGTATCCTGAGAAACCCACTGTGTGATTAGGCACTAGGGAGAAAGTGGATAAAATTCTCCATTTCCCTAGCCAGCAGGGGCAGAGGGAAGGGAGTGGAGGAGTGAAGGGTAGAAGGAACACAGGAACATCAGCATGAGTGCCAGAAGGTACCATTTGTTTGCCACCTTAGTTCAGTTCAGTCACTCAGTCGTGTCTGACTCTTTGAGACCCCATTGCAGCAGGCCAGACTTCCCTGTCCATCACCAACTCCCAGAGCTTGCTCAAACTCATATCCATTGAGTCTGTGATGCCATCCAACCATCTCATCTTTTGTTGTCCCCTTCTCTTCCTACCTTCAATCTTTCCCAGCATCAGTCTTTTCTAATGAGTCAGTTCTTCGCATCAGGTGGCCAAAGTATTGGAGCTTCAGCATCACTCCTTCCAATGAGTATTCAGGGTTGATTTCCTTTAGGATTGACTGGTTGGATCTCCTTGCAGTCCAAGGGACTCTCAACAGTCTTCTCCAACACCACAATTCAAAAGCATCAATTCTTCGTTGCTCAGCTTTCTTTATAGTCCAACTCTCAAATCCATACACAACTACTGGAAAAGCTATAGCTTCACTAGGTGGATGTTTGTCAGCAAAGCAATATCTCTGCTTTTTAATATGCTATCTAGGTTGGTCATAGCTTTTCTTCCAAGGAACAAGTATCTTTTAATTTCATGGCTGCAGTCACCATCTGCAGTGTTTTGGAGACCCCTAAAATAATGTCTCTCAGTGTTTTCATTGTTTCCCCATCAATTTGCAATGAAGGTTTGGAACCAGATGCCATGATCTTTGTTTTTTGAATGTTGGTTGTTAAGCCAGCTTTGTCAGTATCCTCTTTCACTTTCATCAAGAGGCTCTTTAGTTCTTTGCTTTCTTCCATAAGGGTGGTGTCATCTGCATATCTGAGGTTATTGATCTTTCTCCGGCCAATTTATTCCAGCTTGTGCTTCATCCAGCCCAGCATTTTGCATGATGTACTCTGCATATAAGTTAAATAAGCCAACTGAAAATATACAGCCTTGACATACTCCTTTCCCAATTTGGAACCAGTCTTTTGTTCCATGTCCAGTTCTAGCTGTAGCTTCTTGACTTGCATACAGGTTTCTCAGGAGGCAGGTATCATGGTCTAGTATTCCCATCTCTTTAAGAATTTTCCATAGTGTGTTGTGATCCACATAGTCAAAGGCTTTGGCATAGTCAAGAAGGCCAAAGTAGATGTTTTTCTGGAATTGTCTTGCTTTTCCTGTGATCCAGCGAATTCTGGCAATGTGATCTCTGGTTCCTCTACCTTTTCTAAATCCATCTTGAAATCTGGAAGTTCTCAGTTCATGTACGGTTGAAGCCCAGCTTGGAGAATTTTGAGCATTACTTCAATATCATGTGAGATGAGTGCAATTGTGTGGTAGTTTGAACATTCTTTGCCATTGCCTTTATTTGAGATTGGAATGAAAATTGACCTTTTCCAGTCCTCTGGTCACTGCTGAGTTTTCCAAATTTGCTGGCATATTGAGTGTAGCACTTTCACAACATCATCTTTTAGGATTTTAAATAGCTCAACTGGAATTCCATCACCTCCACTAGCTTTGTTCATATAGTGATGCTTCCTAAAACACCACCTGAAAGAAACTACAATGAGCAAAAATAGTTCCCTAGGATGAAGGCAAGAATATGGAGTGAAAAATCACAAAAAAGGTAGGCAAGATAGTAACTGAATAGGCCTCTGGTGCAACAGTGCTCTGCGTGGGAAGTCACCTGACATACTTTCCATTCTACAGTGAAGAGAAAGCTCGTGAAAGCCAGAAGAACAATTAAAACCACAGTATACATGTACACATAGTATAGATCCAGTGCCCAGATGCTTTCTCCAGTTGGACCAGGGGAGATAACATAGTAAGCAAAAGAACCACTCTTCCCTAGCATGCGAGCCTGTTTGTGATCCATAGTATCCTAGGGGAAGGCAAGCTAGTGACTAATGGGTTCCTGAAGCACCAGTGCCATTGAGTGTATGTGGCCAAAAGTTCATTCCGTTATCATGCATGCCAGAAGGCTGGTGGCCCAAAGGAGTCTGGAACTCAGGTGCTATAGTAGATGGGTTCCTGGAAAGCACGCAGAAGAACCCTCAGGACACCAAGTACAAGGCACTGATGGTGACCAAACAGAATTGGGATTCCCTGGGCTCTCCGGCCCATATATGCAGATCCCCAAGTTGCCTTCGAGAGCATACAGATAGAGTTCCACATGAGACCATGTAGCTGAGGCAGGATGGTGGCAAAGACATCCAGGACCTTGAAAGGACAGATGGCAAGTGGACAGAAGATTCTGTGGGTCCACATCGTGAGGGTCATATAGTAGCAAAAGGACTCTGGTTTCCCTCGGCTGGAGCCTGTCTGATAATCTGGAGGAGTCCGTAACCAAGTGTCAGTCAGTCTGTTCAATCACTCAGTTGTGTCTCACTCTTTGTGACGTCATGGACTGCAGCACATCAGGCTTTCCTGTCCATCACCAACTCCTGGAGCTTGCTCAAACTCATGTCCATTGAGTCAGTGATGCCATCCAACCATCTCATCCTCTGTTATCCCCTTCTTCTCCCGCCCTCAATCTTTCCCAGCATCAGAGTCTTTTTAAATGAGTCAGCTCTTCGCATCAGGTGGCCAAAGTATTGGAGTTGCAGCTTCATCATCAGTCCTTCCAATGAATATTCAGGACTGATCTCCTTTAGAAAGGACTGGTTGGATCTCCTTGCAGTCGAAGGGGCTCTCAAGAGTCTTCTCCAACACCATAGTTCAAATGCATCAATTTTTTGGTGCTTAGCTTTTTTGAAAGCAGGAAGCTTTCAAGCCTTCCTGCTTGCTGGGGAACCCGTGGCACTTTTGGTAATCCTCCCTTTCAATGTGGCCAAGCCCTGGGAGCCATGGGAGCCCTTCAGGCCACTTACCTGTGTGCATGCTTGGCTATCTTTTTTTTTTCCCCTCTCTCTCTCAAAGAAAGCTGAGCACTGACTAAAGGGAAAAAAAAGATAACCAAGCATGCACACAGATAAGTGGCCTGAAGGGTTCCCAGGGCTTGGCCACATTGAAAGGGAGGATGACCAAGGTGCCATGGGTTCCCCAGCAAGCAGGAAGGCTTGTATCCAGAAGGAATCCCAGATAGATCGTTTAAGTACCTTCTATTCAACAAATCATTATTTAACTATCCAAAAAAGCTTTTTCCTTCTCTCCAGGAGCAGATATTATGAAATGATACAAACTATTATTTTTTTTTAAAGCCATATGGTTGCTAACTAATGCTCTAGGGAGTGTTTGTCATGCTTTAAAGTGCAGATGAATCACCTGGACAGCTTGTTTGAAATTCTGATTTAGCAGGTCTGAGGCAGGTCCTGAGATTCAACATGCTGCTGTGCTGCTAAGTGGCGTCAGTTGTGTCCAACTCTGTGCGACCCCATAGACGGCAGCCCACCAGGCTCCCCCGTCCCTGGGGTTATCCAGGCAAGAACACTGGAGTGGGTTGCCATTTTCTTCTCCAATGCATGAAAGCGAAAAGTCAAAGTGAAGTCGCTCAGTCATGTCCAACCCCTAGCACCCCCATGGACTGCAGCCCACCAGGCTCCTCCGTCCATGGGATTCTCCAGGCAAGAGTACCGGAGTGGGGTACCATTGCCTTCTCTGGAAATTCAACATAGGTAATGGCAAAAGCTGATCAGGTGATTCTAGTGCTGATTGACCACTTGAATAGCAGAGACCTAGAGCTAGAGATCCATTCACCACATATGACGAGTTAATATAATCGCATTTAAATTTAAAATCTAGTTCTTCACTCTCACTAGGCACATTTCAAGTTCTTTTTTTCTATTTTTTTATATTCAATATATGTTTATTTTCCTTTTCTTCAGTATACTATTAATACAGATAATACTATCTTTATTTGTATAAAATAACTTTTAAATAGATTTTTGTTTAATGTCTACATACAATTGATTTGTAATCTACAAATGTAATTCCAAATAACTTCTAATTTGTAATAACATTTGTAGACTACAGATCTTACTGTTTTGAAAATATTTATTTATTTATTTACATTATCGTGTTGGTTTTGCCATACATTGACATGAATCCACCATGAGTATACATGTGTCCCCTTCCAGAACCCCCTCTCCCACCTCCCTCCCAATTCTATCCCTCTGGGTCATCCCGGTGCACCAGCCCTGAGCACCCTGTATCATGCATCACTCTCACTAGGCACATTTCAATTTCTTAGTAGACAGTTGTGGCTAGTGGCTACCATAGTGGACATCAAGTATATAGACCACTTTCATCTTATGTGCATAGTTCTCCAAGGAATAAATGACCATATATTGCTGGGCAATTCAGGGACGTCTCTGTGAATTTTTTCTGGACCTGGAAATGTAAGTAGGATTGCAATGGAAGAAACAGTCAGTGTGGAAATAAAATACTAGAAAGCAACTTGTGCTTTGGAAATACAGGGGGTTTTGCATTGAAAGATGCTTGGTATTGAAACTTGCCTGTGACATTTACAAGCTTTGTAATTCTGGGTGAGTTACCTTAACTTTCTCAGCCTTAGTTTGCTCAGTGTAAAAATATCTATATTACAATGTACGCATGAGGTATATGTACAAAAAACATTTGTAGTGTCCGTCCCAGAAAGTTAAGTTTGGGTTCCCCAAACTTCCATTCTGCCTTTACCTTCTCACATCTGGGCTCACTTAATCCCTACCTGTGATCTCATCCCTGCCCTTGATTCCTGAGGTCAGAGTTAATATTTACTAAACTTCCCATTGTAGGGTTTTGACATCCTGGAATTGATATGGAAGACCTTGAATGCCAAGGCTGACTGATAAGTTTCCTTTCGGTAGCCAATAAGGAAATTTTAGCATATTCCTTTGAGGGGTGAGCTGTCCTCTTGGATGACTAACAGTAGCATTCAGCATAAACAAGATGTGATTAATAGCTCAAGAGAAGGCAGGGGGTGAGAATAGAGAAGTTGATGGGACCAGTGCAGTGGAGATCCTTGCCTATCTTGTTAAGGAGTTTATACTTGAGCCCATTGGCCATGGGAACTTGCTGAGAAGTTCTAATCAAGGACATATTCATAGACAGACCATCTGGTTGAGGTGAGAGGAGATATTTGAAGAGAACTGTCTATGAAGAAGTGAAAGAGGTGATGAAAGAGAGCTCTCTAGTGAGAGGTCATTATGGAGCCCTTCTGAGTGATGGCAAGAGTTGTGTGGCTGTCTGGGAACTAAAAAGAAATAAGATTAATTTAAATATAAGCCGAGACACCCCGTTATTTGAGAAGGTGAGTGAAATGGTCATATTTCATTTCAAAAGTAGTCAAAGACTGTCACCAAGGCAATTTCTTATATTAAGCTTGAACTGCATGAATTTCAAGCACTGGATTTTTCTGAAATTAACCAGTGACCCCTCATTTGTTCTGTGTCCATGCTACCTAACCATTATTATGATGAAAATCTTTCTTAGAATTAGTGTTCATAGTGATAGAAGATCACATTTCAGGGGAGGATTCAGGGGAAGTACTCCATGAATGATACAGGAGTATATAACATAAACAAGTTGACCTCTACTTTTGCATGGATTATCTGCCACTGAGGGAAATGCCAGCAGATATCTAATTCCTGTTGATCATTTCCCTGCTTTCTGAGCTGTTTGGTTTTTTCCAGTATCACCCTCAAATTTCGCCTCCTCCATGTACTTGAGTAGTCCTCCATGGTAATATGGGCTTCCCTGGTAACCCAGCTGGTAAAGAATCGCCTGCAATGCAGAAGACCCCTGTTGGATTACTGGGTTGGGAAGATTCCCTGGAAAAGGGATAGGCTCCCCACTCCAGTATTCTTGGGCTTCCCTGATGGCTCAGTTGGTAAAGAATCCGCCTGCAATGCAGGAGACCTTGGTTCAATCCCTTGGTTGGGAAGATACCCAGGAGAAGGGAAAGGCTACCCACTCCAGTATTCTGGCCAAGAGAATTCTATGGGCTGTATAGTCCATGGCATCACAGAGTCAGACACCACTGAGCAACTTTCACTTTCACTTTCCATGGTAATACTGACCTGAAATACTGGCCTAAAAGAAGTACCTCTGAAAAGAAGACATAAAACTGTAAACAGCATGCATTGTACTTCCAGTCATTAGCTGAAATTATCTACCCCACCTCTCTTCTACTGTTGAAAACTGGCTGGGCATCTCTTTCTGGCTAGCCTTGTCTCTTTTGTGATCCTTCCCTTCTCTCTTATTTCTGGATGGAATCGTATCATATTGTAAGACACTAGACAGCTTAAAACAACAGGAAGAAATACAGTCCTCACTGTTAGGTTTTGGTTTTTTGGTTTTGTTTTGTTGTTAGTAATATAAAAACAAATGACTAATATTTTAGGGATTATTTGTTGTCTCAGCTTTAAAATAAACAGCTACACTATTTCTCTATCCCAAGTTCTTATATTTGGGCCCTATTCCAGTTTTATATCCAGGACTATTATTTGGAATTGAGCAGAAAAGTGGAGGCAGTAGAATTTGATTTTTTTAATTTTATTGAAGTATAGTTGATTTACAATGTGTTAATTTCTGCTGTTCAGCAACGTAATTCAGTTAAGTGCATATACAAATATATATATATATGTGTGTGTGTGTGTGTGTGTGTGTGTGTGTGTATGTTCTTTTTGCTATTCTTTTCCATTATAGTTTATCACAGAATACTGATAAACTAAGTGCTATGTGCTATGACCTTGTTGTTTATCCATCAGTTCATCCTGAACTCCCAGTCCTTCCCTTCCCACCCCTCTCCCTCTTGGCAACCACAAGTCTGTTCTCTATGTCGGTGAGTCTGTTTCTGTTCATTTATGTCATATTTTAGATTCCGCATATAAGTGATATCGTATTATGCTTGTCTTTTTCTGACTTTAAGTATGATAATCTCTGGGTCCATCCATGAGACATGTAATACCATTGCTGCATATGGTATTATTTCATTCTTTTTATGGCTGAGTAATATTCCATTTTCTATATGTACCACATCTTCTTTATCTATTCATCTGTTAATGGGAATTTATTAATAGGTTGTTTCCATGTCTTGGCTATTGTAGCTGTGAACATAAGAGTGCATGTATCTTTTCAAACTACAGTTTTATCTGGATAATATGCTTAAGAGCAGGATTGCTGGATCATATGGAAACTCTAATTTTACTTTTTTTAGGAACCTCCATACTGTTTTACATAGGGCTGCACCAATTTACATTCCTACCAGTTCTGTAAGAGGATTCCCTTTTCTCTACACTGTCTCTCACATTATTATTTGTAGACATTTTATTTTAATTTTTTATTGGTTTTGCCATACAATGACATGATATCACCATGGGTGTACATATGCTCCCCCTCCAGAACCCCCCTCCCTCCTCCCTCCCGACTCCGTCCCCCTGGGAAATCTCGGTGCACCAGCCCCAAGCAACAATCCTGGGCTGGCGGTTGATTTCACATATGATACTTAACATGTTTCAATGCCATTCTCCCAAATCATCCCACCCCTACCCTCATCCACAGAGTCCACGAGTCTGTTCTATACATCTGCGTTCCTTTTGCTATCTCGCATGCAGGGTTCTCATTACCATCTTTCTAAATTCCACATATATGCGTTAGTATATTGTATTGTTGTTTTTCCTTCTGGCTATTTGTAGACATTTTAATGATGACCGTTCTGACTGGTATAAGGTGATACCTCATTGTAATTTTGATTTTCATTTCTCTAATAATTACCAGTGATGAGTATCTTTTTATGTGCATATTGGCCACCTGCATGTCCTCTTTGGAGAAATGTCTATTTAGGTGTTTTGCCAGTTTTTCATTTGGGTTTTTTGTTGTTATTATATGAGCCATTTTGTTTATTTCGAAAATTAAGCCCTGTCGTTCCCATCACTTGCAAATATTTTCTCCCAGTTCACAGGTTTTTTGTTTTGTTTATGGTGTCCTTTGCTGAGAAAAAGCTTATGAGTTTAACTAGGTCTCATTTATTTATTTTTGTTTTTCATTTCTATTGCCTTGGGAGATTGGCCTAAGAAAACATTGGTACGATTTATGTCAGAGAATGTTTTGCCTATGATTTCTTATAGGAGTTTTATGGTGCTATGTTTTATATTTAAGTCTTTAAGCCATTTTGAGTTTATTTTTGTGTATGGTCCAAAGGTGTGTTCTAACTTCACTGATTTGCACGTGGTTGTCCAACTTTCCCAACACCACTTGCTGAAGGGATTTTACTCATTGTATATTCTTGTCTCCTTTTCAAAGATTAATTGACTGTAGATGTGTGGGTTTTGGCTTAGTGGTAAAGGTGGTGCTAGTGGTAAAGAATCCACCTGCCAATGTAGGAGACACAAGAGATGTGGGTTCAGTCCCTGGGTTGAAAAGATCCCCTGGAGGAGGGCACTGCAACCCACTTCAGTATTCTTGCCTAGAGCATCCCATGGACAGACGAACCTGAAGGGCTATAGTCCATGCGGTTGCAGAGTTGGACACAACTCAGCAATTAACACTACTACCATGTGGGTTTATTCCTGGGTTCTCTATTCTGTTCCATTGAGCCATATATCTGTTTTTGTACTAATAGCATGCTGTTTTGATTACTATAGCTTTGTAGCATTGTCTGAAATCTGGAAGGAGTATGGGAGGCATTAGAATTTGGACCCCAAGGTGAAACTATGTGTTGGTTTATATGAATTTTTAAATGGCAAGGAAATTTTTCAAAACTTTAGCTTCCAGCTTTTATACTTTGAAAGTTTATTTTCAGTCTCTCTCAAACCCTTAACAATTTATCACTTTCTCTGTATTATTAATGTGAGACATGCATTTCCATGAGTATTGTTGTATTTCCTACATGGCGCCAAGGCTCCTACTTCACTTGTATTCCACTGTAAAAGAAGAAAAAAATTTAAAGCTGCCTTTCTTCTCTGTGTTTCCCATACAACAGTCACTGCTTTTTGTAGATCACCATCTATAAGCTAATTCTGAAGTTGTTAATGGCAAGAATCAGAGCAGTTGGTGTGTGTTTTAAAATACACAGTTGAAGGTTTGAGATGATCTCTCCCACTCATTTGTGAGAGCTGTGTGACATAGCAGTGTGTTCTTTCTAGGGGGTGCCAGGAAAGACTTGTATTTCGGTTGCTTTAACTGGATTTGGAGCATTTTTAAAGAGTGTAGATTAACTCCCAAACACAAAGTAAACCTGTGCTACTTGATTTGTTATAAAACCATAACACATTTTCCATTGATTTCCAGACTAGCCACAAACATTCTTCAGACTTCCCCTCATTCCTTAGCTTGAAAAAACTTGAATAGAAAAGCAGTTGTCATGCCCGTCTTTTCCAGAAATTCTGATTCCAAGCACCCATGGAAGAAATGACAAGGAAAGAGTTTGTGTTTCTAGAATAATACATTTCTAGAAAAGGTATAGATATTCTCAAAGAATCCTGTACCAACTTTGCAACAATCTGTTAATTGGCAAATATTTTCCATAGCCTATAAAATATCCTGAAAGAACATTTATACCCTTAATCATGTCCCATGTATAACACAACAAATGACTGTGAAAAGCCAAGAACTAAAATATTATTGTATACCAAGGGTTTTCATTTCTTTTTTAAATTAAAATTTTACCTTTCTGTAATCTAAGTTCCTTAGTATTTATTCTTATTTTTGTTTCAAGCCCCAGAGAATCTGTGTAATTTTTAAAGCTATTTTGTAAAGGAAAAAAAAAATTCTCGCTAACACTGGGTAAATTAGCAGTAACACCACAAACAAAACAGGTTATTTATTTTACTTTTTCAGTCTGTCTGCCCTCCTTAAAGCAAGTTTCAGGGATCTTAACTAGGAGTGCTCCCAAGATGACATATCAAAATTTTTACATGTCAGGATTTCAAGGAACAGAACAGGCAAGCATTTAAAGCTAAAGATGCCACATGGAAAGAAGATGGTGTGTTTAAACAGAGCTTTGTCATTGTTGAGTCCTAGATTTGACAGTCATTAATTTGTTATTAATAAATGTTATTGTAAGGGATACTCACTTCACTTGCCTCAGAAAGCTCGTTCTTTATACACCCATTGCTTTAAGCAGCCTGTCAAACTGATTCTGGCATTCAAGGTAAGAAAGACATTCAGTTAAATATTTTCAATAGACTAGCTAAGCGTTCATCTGCTACCACTGATAGATACAGTTGGGGAGTTGCTGTGGCTTCTCTCCCCTCTCCCTTAATACATTTTGTAATGATCTTTAATGCTTTAAATGCCCATCAGCCCATGGTAGAATTGGTGTTACTTGGAAATGAAAGACACTTCTCAGTTTAGATGAATAAAGAAAATTCATCTCAATAAACTAGCCTAGGAGTTTTTCTTAATAGTGTGTGGCGTATAGGACATATATAGGTTGGTGTATATATAATTGCATTACATTTGAGGTTAATAGACAATAGAAATGCAAAGACTAGATTATCTGTCAAAGTAAGTAACTATAGATTGTTTTCCCTTGACTTTTTGGTCAGGCATTGAAGATTAAGTGGAAATAGAAACTTCAGTTCAGATTTGGAGATAGTGGTAGGAACTCTCACAGTATGACACCAACTCAGTGCTCTGTCTCCAGCTCTGTGTTTAGATCCTCTACCTTCTAGACCCTAAAGGGCTCACCTTTGTGCAAACGCCACCTCTTCTCACTAGCTCCCCTGTTTCTCTTTCTCTCAACACGCCCTCCATTTCCTTTAGCTCTCTCATACATCCTTGACCTTCCTACCTCAGGGAAGACAGAATAAATTCCAGGACTGTGTGTCTTACTATAAATGTGTGGGAAAGGCTGGACTGAGCACAAGCAAAGGTCACCTTGCGGCTGCCCTGCTTGATCTGTGCCCTTTTGTGAAGAGTAATAGTAAATATATCAGCTCTTAGCCTTGAGGTAGCTCTAAATACCAGATTCATGGAGAAATCCAATGGGAAAACACTCTCTCTATAAAGGGTTTCTCAGGCCTTGTCCTACTAAAATCAGCTCTTTTGCCTTGGGAAAATGGCCTTTTCATTTACATGCGAAAGTTGTTCTCCCATAAATGCAAAAGGGTCCTAAAATGCTGGCAGTGCTCCCATATGAAGGGTTCTCCATCAGCTCAATTCTTCTGACTATCCTGTTGAGTTGCTAGGCCTCTGTGCTTCTAAAACATACTGTGAGATAGCTGCTGAAATGCAGCATTTATTGTGGAGAGCTATCAGTGGTACAGTAAAGACTTACTCCAACGTGCAGTACAAGGAAAACACTGGCTTCTGAAACTAGGATATACTGAGTAGTTACAATGGTGTGCATTTGGGGGTGGGGAGCACCACAAAAGGTAAAAACAAGTATCAAACTGTCCTAGTGTCTTCCAGTCTGGCAGGAAGGCAAAATATATACAAATGGGAAAACAGCAAAGATTTGCAAAGCACCAAATAGAATACCATATGTAATAACCGTTGTATCAGTGAGCTATAGATACTAACCACCACAGAATCTCAGTGTCTTACAATTGAGAATTAATGTCTCAGTGATTCAGCTGCAGTTTGGCGGATGTAGGCTGAACTCAGCTAGCTGGGCTTGGTTCTAGGCCTTGAATTTGATTCAGACTTGGTCCACTTGTATGGCATGCTTGTTCCAAAGGTCTACCTGGATATGTTCTTTTTCAGATGGAGGAGATCAGCCCTCCCAGAGAAGAGAGCAAAGCAAGCAGTGCCTCTTAAGTCATACTCTTGAAGTAGCACACAGTAAGATGTGCCAACTTAACATTGGGTAAAGCAATGGTGGGGCATAGAAGTGTACTTCTCTTATAAAGTAGGAAGAGGGAGGAGTGCATAATTACTGAAGAAATAACCCTAATCTAATACAACTATGGATTTTTCAGTGCAGAAATATAGACTAGAAGAATCTATACAGTAGGTGGGTTACAGCAGGCTTTTGAAAAATCTAGGAATTAACATGAGTTCTTGGCAGATATGGTAATAATCTGTGATTCATGGCCTATCTATAAACTTTCTATAAAAATTGTTCATGGTTCATTCAGCTAGAAGATAACTTACAGTTTTGTAATCTTAAATGAAAAGAGGGGAAATACACTGAGTTCTCTAAACCAGAACATATTAGAAAAAGAAAACTTATTCTTCCATCATAAAATTAGTGCTTATTTTTTCAGTGGTATTTTTATGGAGAATTCTGCTGACATTTCAAGCTACTCATGAACATCTCCTTTAGAAGAGGTTGATAATTGTTGAAACCAGCCTGCAAATTGCACTCCTCTTAGATTCAGATTTGTGTGCCATGGCTCATCATCACTCAGACCCTCTAGGTTGGTCCTCCCTGAAGTTTATTTTCAGTTGACACAGTCCTAATAGCATATCCAGGGACAATTACACAGGGGGATATTTCTGTTATTGTCACATATTTAGCTTGTCTCTACTTATACCTTTCAGGGGTATGTGCTTTATGAGTCTGAAGCATTTGTAGTTGACAGTGAGCATGTATATAAGAAGGCTGTGGAACATAGCTTTCACTCTTCCCTTTAAATTGCTGTAATAGGATTAATTCATCTGATAACAATTAAAATGCATTACCTAGAAGAGAACGTTTGAATATACAATTGGAACACCAGTATGTGAAATTTTATGGTAAAGAATCGAGCTATGCGACCTTCAGAAAGCCGCATTCTCTAGCGCACAATTTTCTCCCTGTTTTTTGGTGTGTGTGAAAAAAGGACTGGAATGGATGGACTTTAGAATTTTAGTGCTGGTTCTTTCAAGCTGGAGTAGTAACAAGTCTTAAATTCTATGATCGGGTTAATGTAAAATAAATATAGGGAGCAAAATAATTATAGGAAGCATAGAATCTAAGTTGACATAGGAGGGGAAAAAAGGAACATAATTAGGAGTCTACCATTGAGAAGAGAAGTACAAGACCCAGAGTAAGGGAGTTCAAAATGCAGAGTCAGACATACAGAACCAAAGTTTCAAGGTGAGCCACATGGCCCACCCTGACAGCCAGCCCAGGCATCACTGGTCTGCTGCTGGAGCTCTAGATTGCCCCTAGAAGAGCATTTGCCTTCAAGCACCATGGACAAGAAGACGTTGAAAAGTAGGGCTTTGTAGATGATGAAGTTATGTACCTCACAAATTGGTAATTCAGAGATGATGTTTTAAGTCCCGGGCTGTACATATCATAGACAATGTTCTTTTTTATCTTTTAGAACAGCTTTTCTTTCCCATCATAAAATTTGACTAGTTTCTATCTTTGAGTCTCCCCAGAGTTATGATTTCTTAAAGAAAGAAGACATCAGTTCCGTTGAATCCTTTGAAGTACGTTGTGAAGTATTTCCCACTAGGGACTCCTTACTTTGATTTTCAGTATAAACCACAGCATTTGAGTTCCTTTAATGATTATAATGACTACATTTTTAAAAAGAAAAGTCTTAAGAATATTCTGAAGTTGCTACTGATTTCCTGCAGGGAAATCCAGGTTATATGATAGAATGGTATCAATTTTGCAAACTGTATGATGTTAATGAATCACTATTAATTTTGATACTGGGGTAATGTTCAAGGTAGTTTATAGGACCTTTATCCATTACCTCACAAATTCTAGGATGTTTTATGCAGTGTTAGGAAAAAAGTTATGACCAAAGACTTATGAAACATGGGTAGTTAGTAGATTTCTCTGAATGGAATTCTCTCTTTTTTTTCCATTTGAAACATGTCTTTAAGACATCATTCATTTTAAGGTCATTAATTTATAAAATGTGGGTGTTAATTAAAGGCATGGTTTCAAAAGAAACCTTTTAAACATTTGGCTCATGCTGGTTAATTAGGACAAAAATTACTTACTCCATTGTATAAATATAGGGAGAGTTTCTTCTTCAGTAATTTGCATACATGTCTGTTTGTGTTGTATGAAAAGAGAAGAAATCATTGGGCAAGTGAAATAGGTAAGGTGACATTGACTTGGAGGTTTTAAATTATTTCTAGCATTAGGCTTTATCGAGCTATACCAGTATACAACAGAAGATGAGATGGTTGGATGGCATCACCAACTCAATGGACATGAGTTTGACCAAGTTTCAAGAGTTGGTAATGGACAGGGAAGCCTGGCATGCTGCAGTCCATGGGGTCCCAAAAGAGTCAGAACCAACTGAGCGACTGAACTGAACTGAACTGACCAGTATACCTGGTCCTTACCCAAAAGAGGCCACTGCTAAATTTACAAAGCTATAAAAAAGGTAGAACTGTGTACCATAGTTTTCTATTTGTAGGTAAATGTAAACCCAGTGGCAAAAATATTTGAGGATTTCTCCTGCTATAACTTTTGATTTGACTAATCAGTGATGTACTTTGTAGAACACCACAGCCATGTCTTGAAACTGTCTATTACTCAAATGAAGCTATTTATTTTTATTGTTGGCTTGACCAAACCTATAGTTTTCCAGAACTACTCTGGCTTCCCTTTCAAATACCCTAGAATGTGAGACATTCTATGGATAGCTAAGATTTTGTGTAAAATCTTCAAACCTTCTGCAAACCTTTGTCATGAGGCAGAGACAACCTAAGTAACCAAGGGAAACTGTATCAGGTTGAGAAATTTGCAACATGCTAAATTACCGCTGTGTGTATGTGTGTGTTTACGCAAAGTGAGTTACACTCATGGGATTCATTACACTGACCTGTGAGACCCCTGGGGCCCTTCCTAGGAAACATAACATATCACAGTGATTCAGTGTGTTCCCTGCTCACCACTCCATCCTAAAGAGGTAAAAATCTAACACACTCCATCCTAAACAGGTAAAAATCTGTTCAAATTAGCACTGAGGGCAATAGTGACAAGGATAAGGCTGAGGAGATCATGGCTATAGTACTCCGGTAATGACTATCAGGGTATGGTTGTGGATTGATGAACTGTACCGTTTTACAGTGGTGAGTACTTCTTTTTTATTCTAATCTGTACACCTCCTATCCTGAGTCCTCAGGACACTCTGAATGCCTGGTTTCCAAAGGAAACCCTGTTAAAATTATCTGACTGTCCCAATTTGTCATGATGACTAAGAACCAATTTCCTTTCTAGCCTGTGTTTTTTGTTTTACTTCACAACTATCTTTAATATATACAGCCACTGAGTAGAAGTTATAGAGCCTACCCATTTCTGTTTTGAATATCTCTCTCTGATAAGTTGAGCATGATATCTCAATCTCATGATTTTTGAGTGAATTATATTCAAGTCTATATACTAACTGTTTAAAGTTTTGACAAATTTTTTGTAATACACATTATATATTTAAGAGGATATATTGCAAAAACTAAAATATACTTTAAAACTGTATTTTAAAACACACGCATTAAAGATCATATATTTTTGGTGTGTATTTTAAAGACTCACTCGAAACTGGAGCCCATTATCCAGAGTGAAGTAAGCCAGAAGCAAAAACAACAATACAGTATATTAACACATATATATGGAATTTAGAAAGACAGTAACGAGAACCCAACATGCGAGACAGCAAAAGGAACGCAGATGTATAGAATAGACTCGTGGACTTTGTGGATGAGGGTAAGGGTGGGATGATAAGGGAGAAGGGCATTGAAGCATGTTAATTGTCATGTGTCTAATCAATCGCCAGCCCAGGATTGATGCTCGGGACTGGTGCAGCGAGATTTCCCGG
>ML662331.1:1157260-1237898 GCA_007570785.1 Antilocapra americana | reverse complement strand
AATACTTATTTTTATTTATTTATTTGGCTGTGTTGGGTCTTAGTTGGGGCATGTGGGGTCTAGTTCCCTGACCAGGGATCAAACCTGGCTCTCCTGCATTGGGAGCTCAGAGTTTTAGCCACTGGACCACCAGGGAAGTCCCCTAACAGATATATTTTTATAAAACATTATATAAAGGCACTCTTTCATTTACTTTAATTTCAGAGTTGAAGTATAAATATTTTCAGAGGAAAATTTGAATATAAATTAAAATCTGAAGGGCTAGAGATATTTTTATTACTTCAAATATAAGTTAGCTCAGAAAAGCTGATTTACTCCTTTCTGCATGATGGGTATATATGGGTTGGGGAAGTAATTTGCCTCTTCAGCCTTGCTATATATTCATATAAATATTTCAAGGCCAAGTATAACTTGACTATAAAGAAAAGTAGGTTCTGGTTATATTATACATAGAAATTAAGCATTAATACACCATATGCTCTGTAACTTTTTAAATTATAATTATTGCTTCGATTTTTATTCTAATTTAGATAATTTTTGGCAGTGTCATCTTTTTCAGCTGAGTCACATTTTAGTGTTTGTTTTCTTTTTTATATTTTTATTGGAATGTGATGCTTTACAATATTGTATTAGTTTCTGCTGTACAACGTCATGAGTTCTATAATTTTAATAAGATTTATACTTTTCAAATACTCGCCCTATTCTGTTAAGAAAATGGCATTCAGTGTGGAGAGAATGACAGAAAGCACAAATGATAAGAAAACATAAAACTTGAGTGTTTATGAGTATGCCTGTGTGTCTAGGGCAGAGGATTTCATGAGGAAACTGTAAGCTAGAATACTGGAAAGAGAGTTGAGAGACAACATGTGAAATCAATGTCTTTCAACATTAGAAAAATCTGAAAGATCATTTATTTATACGTTTTCTCTGATGCACAAACTCCCTTTCCAGCAGCACTAATAAGCAATCATCCAGTTGGTTATACTCCCATGTCAACGAACGCCTGACTTCAAAGCCTTCATTGTTTGACAGCTGCAGTGACTAAAACTTCTTCCTTGTGTCAGAACTGAAACTTCTACCATTGGTCTTAGTTTTGCCTCTGGAATGCTAAAGAATCCTTTTTCTAAGTCAATTCTTTTGAAGGTTTTAAGTCTTTAAAAGGAATACTCCAGTACACTTCCTTTGTGATTTATGGCAGTCACATTTCATAACCTATGACAATTTGCTCTTCACCCAGAAGACAGGTATACAAGCTTAATATTAACACTGACAAATGCATATTTCTTATTATGTGTTGGGTACTTTAATATACATATTGTTTTTGTTGTTTAGTCACTCAGTCATGTCTGACTCTTTTTCAATCCCATGGACTGTAGCCCACCAGGCTCCTCTGTCCATGGGATTTCCCAGGCAAGGATACTGGAGTGGGTTGCCATTTCCTTCTCTAGCAGGTTGCCATTTACCGACTTGTGCATTGAATCCAGGTCTCCTGCATTGCAGGCAAGTTCTTTACTAACTCAGCCAGCAGGGACTGTTAAGCAGTAACAAACTAGAATTGGTGGATAAATACCTCCTTTGCTGCCCAGGTTGGGTAATGCTGAGACATGTTCTATACTGTCTCCCAGAGGTCCTCAGTAAGATTGAACCCCCAGTTGCCCACAGTGGTTATCACTCATGAACACATCCTGTATTGGCTGCTTTCACTTTTCTTTCTCACTCCTCTACTCCCTGCTGGTAATCACATCCTAAATATGTGCTAAAACCTTTGTCTGAGGATCTTAAGTTATGGGGAATCCAGACATATTATTCTCACACATGGAAGCTCTATATAGGTAAAGGTGTCTAGAGAGAGACCACCCGCCTTGAAGACAATGCAGTCTCAGCTTTTCTTGCTGGCACTTGGCACCTGTATTTGTGACTATGAGTATTATCTTTATAGATGAATCTTCTCTCTTGCCATCATCTGTCATTATCACCCAAATTTTGCTTTGTTTCCTTTATTTATGTTTTTTTTTTAATCTTCTCCTATTGTATGACAAATCACAAGAATACTTTGCTTGGCAGACCTTGATTCTGGACATGATTAGTACATAAGATAGACATTAACCCTTGTTCTCCTCTATATCTTTCCTGTTACAGTCAACTCAAACCCTAAAACTGGCCCTTCCCTCATCCCTTTTACAGTTTAGTTCTATAAGTTAAGCCACACAAGTATATCCTAAACAATTCAATCTCGTGCCCTCACATACTCCCAACTTTAGATTTCATCATTCCTGGAAAACCTCAGTACCTACACCAGCCCCTCAAATCTCTCTGTGCCCTCACTCTCTCCATTTTGGTCCATCATCTACCCTGCCAGAGTATTTTTAAATATTGTAAATTTGTGTTACATTTTTGTCCCAGTCCCTTTCCGTGGTTCCATATTACCTTGAGAACTACCTGTATTCCTTAGCATGGAACACAGCATTCTTCAGTCTCAGGCTCCAAATCACTTCTGCAGATATGCCACTGTCCACACTTAGCATCCACTCTGCTATCCAGGCATGGTCAGCCATTGGAAGTTCCCTGAACACATGGTGACCTTTCCAAGGGCCTTCCAAGAATGCCTGAGTCTAAAGTTGGTTCTGTTTGCCCCATACCATGATGCTTCCCATGCACTATTTCCCAAATGCACCTTTGAGCAAAAATTTCCTGGGAGTGAGAATGAGAAGGAAGGCAATATTATTTCAAACCCTTTATAAAATAACTGTAGCTACTTCATTTGGGAATTTCTAAGTGCAACAGAAATCTGGGTGAGGAGGTAAAATAGCTACATAAATAAAATGAACACCTTTTAGGTTACACCAGGAGACTGCCTTGGGGTTTAAATGGCTGAGATCATCTTCACAATCCTCACAGCTAGCCATCTATAATTAAATAGTGGCACCAGTAGGCACACATTTATCATCTCCAAAGAAAAGTAAAGTCGCCTCCATAAATCTCAAAAATGAGATATTAGAATTTTGTTTTTATAATAGCTGACACACAGCAATTTGTGCTAACATCTGCTTAACCTGAATCCATGTCCCAAGATTCAGGATTTACTCATGTAAGAAACAAAACCTACTAGTTTTTTCTTTGCTAAAAGCAAAGACAAATAAACTCTAATAATTTAAATGATTTTTTAAACTTAAGTTTGCAATTTGATTGGTATTAATAAATTTACTTTGTATTACAAAAAGTACCAGTCAGCTTATGACAAACACTTCTCAGTGTGCCCTCCCAGTTCATACCTTGTTGTTGTAGTTCAGAAGCTAAGTCGTGTCTCTGACTCTTTGTGACCCCACGGACTTTAGCACACCAGGCTTCCCTGTCCTCCAATGTCTTCCCAGAGTATGCCCTATACCTTTACCTCATGCAGTTCTATTTCTCATTCCCTTAATTGATTGTAGAATAACTCTACTAAATATAATTTGCCCTCTGAAGTTACTGTTGTTCAGTTGCCAGGTCCTGTCCGACTCTTTGCAACCCCATGACTGCAGCACTCCAAGCTCCTCTGTCCTTCACCATCTCCCGGAGTTTGCTCAAAGTCATATCCATTGAGTGGGGATGCCATCCAACCATCTCATCCTCTTCTACTTCCGCCTTCAATCTTTCCCAGCATCAGGGTCTTTTCCAGTGAGTAAGCTCTTCACAACAGGTGGCCAAATTATTAGAGTTTCACCTTCAGCATCAGTCCTGCCAATGAATATTCAGAATTGATTTCTTTAGGATTGACTGGTGTGATCTCCTTACTGTCCAAGGGACTCTCAAGAGTCTTCTCCAGCACCACAGTTCAAAAGGATCTATTCTTCGGCCTTTCTAAACTGCTCCATGAAATTTTGCCAGATTCTCTTACAGTTCCCTCTTTCTACTTCCTGTTATTGGGTTGGCCAGAACGTTCATTCAGGTTTTTATGTAACATATTATGTAAAAACTTGAATAAACATTTTGGCCAAACCAATTCCTTAAGTACCAAAAAAAAAAAAACCCTCTTTCTCTCTGAAATAGTAACAGCTCGTGAAGTATCAAATTCATATAAAGAAACAGAACAGCCCACTCTCCATTGATTGTTCCTTAATTACTTTTCAGGGAATGACACTATCTGTGATTATTCAGGTCTGGAGTTAGCAAACTTCAGTAAAAGGCCATATAGTAAATATTTTAGGCTTTGAAGGCCATACACTCTTCTGATAAAACGTCCCACTTGCTCAAACTCATATCCATTGAGTCAATGATGCCATTCAAATATCTCATCCCATTGTCCTCTTCTTCTCCTGCCTCCAATATTTCCCACCATCAGGGTCTTTTCAAATGAGTCAGCTCTTCACATCAGGTGGCCAAAGTATTGGAGTTTCAGCTTCAACATCAGTCCCACCAATGAACACCCAGAACTGATTTCCTTTAGGATGGACTGGTTGGATCTCCTTGCAGTCCAAAGGAATCTCAAGAGTCTTCTCCAATACCACAGTTCAAAAGCATCAATTCTTCTTCAGCACTCAGCTTTCTTTATAGTCCAACTCTCACATCCATACATGACCACTGGAAAAACCGTAGCCTTGACTAGACGGACCATTGTTGACAAAATAATGTCTCTGCTTTTCAATTTGCTGTCTAGGTTGGTCATAACGTTCCTTCCAAGGAGTAAGTGTCTTTTAATTTCATGGCTGCAATCACCATCTGCAGTGATTTTGGAGCCTAGAAAAATAAAGTCAGCCACTGTTTCCACT
Source organism: Antilocapra americana (assembly GCA_007570785.1). Classification (NCBI taxonomy): domain Eukaryota; kingdom Metazoa; phylum Chordata; class Mammalia; order Artiodactyla; family Antilocapridae; genus Antilocapra; species Antilocapra americana. Next base: position 1,233,150 of record ML662331.1, on the reverse strand, counting down.
GTTTCCCCATCTATTTGCCATGAAGTGACAGGACCAGATGCCATGATCTTAGTTTTCTGAATGTTGAGCTTTAAGCCAATATTTTCACTCTCCTCTTTCACTTCCATCAAGAGGCTCTTTAGTTCTTCTTCACTTTCTGCAATAAGGGTGGTGTCATCTGCATATCTGAGGTTATTGATATTTCTCCCAGCAATCTTGATTGCAGCTTGTGTTTCTTCCAGCCCAGCGTTTCTCATGACGTACTCTGCATAGAAGTTAAATAAGCAGGGTGACAATATACAGCCTTGACGTACTCCTTTTCTTATTTGGCAAACCACTTCAGTATTCTTGCCTTGAGAACCCTATGAACAGTATGAAAAAAGCAGACATAGATAACACATAAAAGACTATGTCTGTTTTCCAATAAAACTTTATTAACAAACAGGCACCAAGCATGTTTGGCCCATAGTCATAGCTTGCTAATCTCTGATCAACCCCTTAAATCCTCTTTGACATCCTCTAGCGAAGGATGATATGAACGGGAATTTGTTTGTTCAGTCAATTTGGAAGAGCCGAACAAGTATGAGATCAGATCCCAAGGCTGGATTCTTTAAGTTATCAATGGCCACCAGAGTTTGAATAAGTTATAATATCTCTCAGACATCATCTATGTTTTTATCTCTAAAATTCAGATAATACCTACCCTGATATCTTTCTCAAGGCTTTAAAAATTGTGCATGTGAAAACCCTCTGCAGGAAGTAATTTTAGGGTATGAGTGTTCACTTTTAAAACTCAAAGTGTGGAGGAATCTATAGATCTGATGATTCTTTTGAAGAATTTTCTTTGACTCCAATATGCTGTGGAAGCCCCTTGATCATTGTAGTTGCCACTCTCTTGAACTCCTCCAACTTTTTTTTTTATGTATTCCTCTAGGAACAGTGCACAGAACTAAAACATAATAAAAACAGACTTTTCTTTCAAAATATAAGGATCTTTTAGGAATTGCCAGCTTTTAAAGGTGTGCCCAAAGTCAATTTGCAATCATTCTTGCTAAATAAGAAGAAAGGGATGGGGTTACTTTAAAGCTACTGCCAAGACAGCTGTTTCTGCACGAAGGAATAAGAGAGAGGAAAGACTATGAAATAATCCTCACTGTCTTCATCTACTGTCATTTTAAACCTTGTTAGCCAAAACTAATTTATTTAGCTGTAGAAAGGTCAATCTCTGCTTCATAATGGTTGCTTAAAAGAAAGTTGCATGAAGGTCTGGAGGTACAGATGATACCTGATCATTGAATATCTATGTTAAGATTAGTTGACAAACAAGGACAGGGTGTAAAATTGTATCTTGGAGAGCTAGGGCAAGAAGGTAAACTAGACAGTAGTGTTTTGACACTTAGCTTCTCGTTAAGCACATTTGGCCACACCAAATCCCACAGGTTTTGGCCAGTGCTTTCATCTGACACAGAGAAGATCTGTGACTCAACCAAACTAGACGGTGAAGGTGGTGAAGCCAAGGCTTGAACCAAGCTAGGTTGATTGAAATCCTGATTAATTCAGCCATTCATTCATGCTTCAAAACATTTCCTATGGTAAAACCTGAAGTAAATATTTCAGCAAATTAGTCTATTTTTTAAAAATCCTGAGTGCCTCTGTTCATTGCATAGTCTCAGTGATTATCTCAGCATATCATTAAAGACATCACATTTAAGGGTCTCTTGAAATTATTTTTTTGATTCACTTAATTTCTGGTTCACTCACACCTGCAGCCAATTCTGAGTTTCCATGTTCCTTGTGTGAAGATATCTTTTTTTTTTAATTTTCTTTACTTTATTGTGTTGGTTTTGCCATACAATGACATGAAACTGCCATGGGTTTACATATGCTCCCCCTCCAGAACCCCCCTCCCTCCTCCCTCCCGATTCCCTCCCCCTGGGACATCTCGGTGCACCAGAAGATATCTTTTAAAAAGGAAAAAAAAAGAATGTTTTTTGGTTGAGTTTTTCTCTCACCAGTGGTATTTGAACAAATGGAGAAATTTTATTTAATATTAATTCATCAGTTCAAAATAGGATTCTGTTGTTATACTCTTACACCTATAAGCAGACAGTCTCTTTTATTATAATATGCTGAATTAAAATGTAAAATGAAGGGAGATGGTATCCTAAAAAGGCTTAAGTATGGCCCTAGGGTCATCTATATCTAGAAAAGGCAGGTTCAATAAATGATAATGGAAGACTACTAAGGTTCCTTTAATAAAACACTAGTTAGACTTATATACTGTCCATGGGGCAAGAATACTGAAGTGGTTTGCCATTCCCTTCTCCAGTGGACCACAGTCTGTCAGACCTCTCCACCATTAAAGTCCATCTTGGGTGGCCCGACACGGCATGGCTTAGTTTCAAAGTTAGACAAGGCTGTGGTCCATGTGATCAGATTGGCTAGCTGTCTGTGATTGTGGTTTCAGTCTGTCTGCCCTCTGATACCCTCTCTCAGTGCTTACCATCTTACTTGGGTTTCTCTTAACTTGGACATGGGGTATCTCTTCATGGCTGCTCCAGCAAAGCACAGCCACTGCCCCTTATCTTTAACATGGGGTAGCACTGCCTTAGACATAGGGTAGCTCCTCCTGGCTCCCATGGAGTTGGGTTAGCAGCTCTCTGCCACAGCCGGTGACCTTGGACGTGGGATAGCTCCACTCGGCCATGCTTCTGCACTGCGGTCACAGCCATCGCACTTCCACACCACTGTGAAAGAAGCGAGGTCCAATGCTGTAAAGAGCAGTACTGCAAAGGACCCTGGAATGTTAGGTCCATGAATCAGGGCAAACTGGAAGTCGTCAAACAAAGGAGATGACAAAGTTGAACACCAACGTTCCAACAATCAGCAAACTAAGATGGACTGGAATGGGTGAATTTAACTCAGATGACTATATCTACTACTGGGGGCAGGAATCCCTTAGAAGAAATGGAGTCACCGTCATAGTCAACAAAAGAGTCCAAAATGCAGTACTTGGATGCAATCTCAAAAATGACATCATGGTCTCTGTTAGTTTCCAAGGCAAACCATTCAGTATCACAGTAATCCAGGTCTATGCCCCATCCATAGAAGAAGCTGAAGTTGAACGGTTCTATGAAGACATACGAGACCTTCTAGAACTAACACCCAAAAAAGTTTTCCTTTTCATTATAGGGGACTGGAATGCAAAAATAGGAAGTCAAGAAACACCTGAAGAAAAAGGCAAATTTGGCCTTGGAGTACAGAATGAAGCAGGGCAAAGGCTAATAGAATTCTGCAAAGAGAACACGCTGGTCATAGCAAACAACCTCTTCCAACAACACAAGAGAATATCCTACACATGCACATAACCAGATGGTCGACACCGATATCAGATTGATTATATTCTTTGCAGCCAAAGGTGGAGAAACTCCATACAGTCAGCAAAATAAGACTGGGAGCTGACTGTGACTTAGATCATGAACTGCTTATTGCTAAATTCAGACTGAAATTGAAGAAAGAGGGGTAAACCACTAGACCATTCAAGTAGGACCTAAATCAAACCCCTTATGACTATACAGTGGAAGTGAGAAATACATTTACGGAGCTAGATCTGATAGAATGAGTGCCTGATGAACTATGGACAGAGGTTCAAGACATTGTACAGGAGACAAGAATCAAGACCATCCCCAAGAAAAAGAAATGCAAAAAAGCAAAATGGCTGTCTTAGGAGACCTTACTAATAGCTGTGAAAAGAAGAGAAGTGAAAAGCAAAGGAGAAAAAGAAAGATATACTCATTTGAATGCAGAGTTCCAAAGAATAGCAAGGAGAAATAAGAAAGACTTCCTCAGCAATCAATGCAAAGAAATAGAGGAAAACAATAGAATGAGAAAGACTAGAGATCTCTTCAAGGAAGTTAGAGATACCAAGGGAACGTTTCATGCAAAGATGGGCTCAATAAAGGACAGGAATGGTATGGACCTAACAGAAGCAGAAGATATTAAGAAGAGGTGGCAAGAATACACAGAAGAACTGTACAAAAAAGATATTCATGACCCAGATATGCATAGTACATCATGAGAAACACTGGGCTGAAGGAAGCACAAGCTGGAATCAAGATGGCTGGGATAAATATCAATAACCTCAGATATGCAGATGACACCACCCTTATGGCAGAAAGTGAAGAAGAACTAAAGAGCCTCTTGATGCAAGTGAAAGAGGAGAGTGAAAAAGCTGGCTTAAAACTCAACATTCAGAAAACTAAGATCATGGCATCTCATCCTGTCACTTCATGGCAAATAGATGGGGAAATAGTGGAAACAGTGTCAGACTTTATTTTTCTGGGCTCCGAAATCACTGCAGATGGTGATTGCAGCCTTGAAATTAAAAGTCACTTACTCCTTGGAAGGAAAGTTATGACCAACCTAGACAGCATATTGAAAAGCAGAGATATTACTTTGTCAACAAAGGTCCATCTGGTCAAGGCTATAGCTTTTCCAGCGGTCATGTGTGGATGTGAGAGTTGGACTATAAAGAAAGCTGAGCCACGAAGGACTGATGCTTTTGAACTGTTGTGTTGGAGAACACTCTTGAGAGTCCCTTGGATTGCAAGGAGATCCAACCAGTCCATCCTAATGGAAATCAGTCCTGAATATTTATTGAAAGCACTGATGCTGAAGCTGAAACTCCAATACTTTGGCCACCTGATGTGAAGAGCTGACTCATTGGAAAAGTCCCTGTTGCTGCATAGATTGAGGGAAGGAGGAGAAGGGGATGACAGAGGATTAGATTGTTGGATGGCATCACCACCTCAATGGACATGGGTTTGGGTGGCCTCTGGGAATTGGTGATGGACAGGGAAGCCTGGTGCGCTGCAATTCATGGGGTTGCAATGAGTCGAACAGGACTGAGCAACTGAACTGAACTGAATTATTTCTCCTTCTTGTTTAACCATGTACATTAGTAGACTATGTAACAAAGTGCTAGGCAGTGTTTACTCTGACATGTGATAAACAGATCAAAATAGAACACGCATGAACCTAGAGAGCCTCGTACTGAGTGAAGTCAGTCACAGAAAGACATATGATATTGCTTATATTTGTAATTCAAAAAAAGGTCTATAAATGAACTTATCTGCAAAACTGAAAAAGAGTTACAGATGTAGAAAATAAACTTATGGCTACTGAGTGATAAGGGTGGTAGGGATAAATTGGGAGATTGGAATTGACATACATATACTACCATATATAAAATAGATAACTAATAAGGACCTACTCTATTACAAAGGGAACTCTACTCAATACTCTGTCTTACATGGGAAAAGAATCTAAAAAAGAGTGGATTAATGTATTTGTATTACAGATTCAGTTTGCTGTACACCTTAAACTAACACATTGTATATCAATTATACCCCAATAAATTTTTAAAAATCAAATTAAAATAGAAATACTTTACATTTGCCAGGCCTCACCTTATATTAAAAGGCAAATATTAAGAACTGAAGTACAAAAATCACATAACTAGCAACAATACCATGTATAAAGCTGTAGTTCGAGATCTGAAGAAAGAGTTATCCTGAATTCCAGTATCTTATAATCAGTATAAAGTATAAAGAAAGCCATAAAGCAAGCTGAGTGCCAAAGAATTGATGCTTTTGAACTGTGCTGTTGGAGAAGACTCTTGAGAGTCACTTGGACTGCAACGAGATCAAACCAGTCAATCCTAAAAGAAATCAATTCTGAATATTCATTGGGAGGACTGATGCTGATGCTCCAATACTTTGGCCACCCAATGCAAAAAAACTGACTCATTCCCAACGACACTGATGCTTGGAAAGATTGAAGGCAGAAGGATAAAGAGACGACAGATGAAGAGATAGTTGTATACCATTACCAACTTGATGGACACGAATTTGAGCAACCTCCAGGAGTTGGTGATGGACAGGGAAGCCTGGGGTGCTGCAGTCCATGGGGTCACAAAGAGTTTGACAAGACTGAGTAGCTGAACTGACAGTTAGTATATTGGATTTTTTTTCCCTTTGGCATTTCACTGCATATCTAATGTTTTGTCTTATTAAGTTGAGGATTCTCCTTATTGCTCTTAAACAAGTTTGCCCAACCTTCTTTCTGTTGGGAGCTTTATGACCAACAATTTAGAAGAGCATCATCTTCACAAATGTTCATTATACTGTTACAGATGGAGCCTAACCAGCATAACCTGGGTGGCATATACTCCTTATACATCATCTCCATCTTGCCTGAGATATATTTCAGCAGCTTAAAAGCATATTTAAATCATAATGATCTTTTTCACTCCCCAGAAATTCTGCTGCTTACCAAAGAATACATTAGCAGTGATGAAAGACTCTTACTTTGCTCTTTCTTGTAGGATACACTTGGGAGATTCTCTTGTAAACGGAGTGAAAGAGCTGCCAGACATCATCTCCTGAAAATGCCTCGAAGAGACAAAGAGCTAAGAGGAAAACAGCAAACCGTGAAAGAGAGATCTGCCAGCCTGCATCATATCATCCACTTCCCTGACCTGGACTCCTCATACTGACTCAGTAAGTTCAGTCTACTGGCCAATCATACACCATAATTAACTGTCCTTAATTCTGATGAACATTTTATGGGCCCACTGGGTCTGGAGGGAAAATCATTAGTTTCACTGACTAATTTTTAGTTAATCAGCAACAGTTCATTCAACAGAGCACTAATAAGGCAGCCTTGATTAGAAGTATAGGGATATGATATTAATTGGCTTCTTCTAACACGGATGAGGATGCTAAATGGCAAATACCATCTGTACTTCTGGAAGGGAAACACTTGAAAAACACTTTTTGAAGGTGAATGATACAACAGGAACATTTTTTAATTTTTCAATTCAGTCTATAAAATATTTTATGTTCCTTTTGTCATTATTTCTTTGATTCTTCCCTTCAAATACAAAACTTCTTTGAAAAATATAATTTCAAGTAATGTATACAAATGGTGAAGCTATGAGGTCTTCAACCAAATATTTGAGTTTTTGACTTGAGGATATAGTTTAGGAATATTGAATATACATAGAGATAAAAATTATATACATGTGTATATTTGTGTATATTTACATCCTAGCAAAGCATAAAATAAATAGAATTTCCTGGGCATAATTACTTGATAAAAAGATGGGTGAAGGCACTCTTCATGGTGGTTGCTCATTAGATGAGTCTGAGAAAAATTTTAAATAGAAATTAAGTAGTATTTATTTAAAGCTTTGAATTAGAATACAGGAAAAATCTCTTACTCAGTAAAAATGCTATCTGAATTTTATTTACTACGGTAAACTTTCACTTAACCAGAGAACCTCAAGAATGAGGATTTAATTTTCCTACTAATTAAAATTTAATCTAATTCTTACTGCTGAAATGTCTTTTGAAATGAAATGAAAATGAAATATTTTATTTTCTTACCTGACCAAGTTGAGTATAGGAAATATAATTGATAATAGAGACAGATAGACAGAGATATAGCGAGAGAAAAAGGAAATTCTTCCTTCTTTTAGCATCATCAATGGATGCAAAACTAGTGATGAATGTTTTAGGAGAGACACAGTATTTATATATAGTCTCAAAGCATCCCCTACCAATATTTATTAACTGCAAAGTAGAAAACAGTCATTTTACAGTGGAGAGACCTTCCTGGAATTCCTGCCCAAAATTCATTGCCTGAATCTAATCACAAAGAAATGTCAAATAAACCCAAATTAAGAAATATTCTGCAAAATAAATGATCTACACTAATCAGAATATCAATGTCAGGAAAAGCAGTGGAAGGATGAGGACAAGTTCCAGAGTAAAGGGAACTAAAAAGGTGACAACTAAGTGTCACCTGTGAACTTGGACAGAGGAAAAAATAATAGCTCTAAGGGGACAACAGAGGATGAGATGGTTGGATGGCATCACCGACTTGATGGACATGAATCTGCACAGAATCCAGGAGATGTTAAAGGACAGGGATGCCTGGCTTGCTGCAGTCTATGGGGTGGCAAAGAGTTGGACATGACTAAGTGACTGACATGAACTGAACAGAAAGGATAGTATTGGGACAACTGATAAAATCTGAATAGGGTGGATAGATTAAATAATAGTCTGCATCAATGTCAAATTTCCTGATTTTAGTAACTAGACTATGATTAGGTAAATGAAATATCTTTGTTATAAAAAAATAAATAAAAATTGAACTAGAAAAGAAAGGAAATATAATTGAGTCATAGTTGAGTATAGAAAATATAATCCTAAATCATTGGGGATTTTCACTGGGGTCATTCAGAATATCAATTCTCACACTCTATACAACAGAGGTAGGGACAGAAGACAGATTTGATGGAGTAGAAATTTTACTTTGACCCCAGGACCATTAGGCCTGCTCTCAGTCTCTCACTCTCTCTCTGCCTACCTCTCTCACACCTCTTGCTTCCTCCTCTTCCTCCCTCCCTCTCTCTCCCAACTAAATCTCTGACATTAGCGTCTTTTATTCACCTTCCCCTCTGGTTTTTATCAATGGATTGTTAGGAAGCATTTTTGACTTGGATTACCATGATATTGAGTGATTTGCCTTGGAACTGAACAGAGATCATTCTGTTGTTTTTGAGATTGCATTCAAATACTGCATTTCTGACTCTTTTCTTGACTATGATGGCTACTCCATTTCTTCTAAGGGATTCTTGCCCACAGTAGTAAATATAATGGTCATCTGAGTTAAATTCACCCATTCCAGTTCATCTTACTTCGCTGATTCCTAAAATGTCAGTGTTCACTCTTGCCATCTCCTATTTGACCACTTCCAATTAGCCTTGATTCATGGACCTAACATTCCAGGTTCCTATGTAATATTGCTTTTTACAGCATCAGACCTTGATTCCATCACCAGTCCCATCCACAACTGGGTGTTGTTTTCACTTTGCCTCCACCTCTTTATGCTTTCTGTAGATATTTCTCCACTGATCTCCCACTGGAGATATGTGGGCTCCTACCGACCTGGGGAGTTCATCTTTCAGTGTCCTATCTTTTTGCCTTTTCATACTATTCATGGGGTTCTGAAGGCAAGAATACTGAAGTGGTTTGCCATTACCTTCTCCAGTGGAGCACATTTTGTCAGTAATACCCCAACTAGTAATGCTGAATAAGCTGAAGTTGAACAGTTCTATGAAGAGCTACAAGACATTCTAGAACTAACACCCAAAAAAGATGTCCTTTTCATTATAGGGGACTGGAATGCAAAAGTAGGAAGTCAAGAAACACCTGGAGAAACAGGCAAATTTGGCCTTTGAGTACAGAATGAAGCAGGACAAAGGCTAATAGAATTCTGCCAAGAGAACACACTGGTCATAGCAAACACCCTCTTCCAACAACACAGGGGAAGACTGCACATGGACATCACCAGATGGTCGACACAGAAATCAGATTGATTATATTCTTTGCAGCCAAAGATTGAGAAGCTCCATACAGTCAGCAAAAACAAGACTAGGAGCTGACTGTGACTCAGATCATGAACTGCTTATTGCCAAATTCAGACTGAAATTGAAGAAAGTGGAGAAAACCACTAGACCATTCAAGTAGGACCTAAATCAAATCCCTAATGATTGTGCAGTGGAAGACAGAAATAGATTTAAGGGAATAGATCTGATAGAGTGCCTGATGAACAATGGAAGGAGGTTCGTGACATTGTACAGGAGACAAGAATCAAGACCATCCCCAAGAAAAAGAAGTGCAAAAAAGCAAAATGGCTGTCTGAGGAGACCTTACTAATAGCTGTGAAAACAAGAGAATCAGAAAGCAAAGGAGAAAAGGAAAAGTATACCCAATTCAATGCAGAGTTCCAAAGAATAGCAAGGAGAGATAAGAAAGCCTTCCTCAGCAATCAATGCAAAGAAATAGAGAAAACCAATAGAATGGGAAAGACTAGAGATCTCTTCAAGGAAGTTAGACATACCAAGGGAATATTTCATGCAAAGATGTGCTCAATAAAGGACAGGAATGGTATGGACCTAACAGAAGCAGAAGATATTGAGAATAGGTGGCAAGAATACACAGAATTGTACAAAAAAGATCTTCATGACCCAGAAAATCATGATGATGTGACCACTCACCTAGAGCCAGACATCCTGTATTGTGAAGTAAAATGGGCCTTAGGAAGCATCACTATGAACAAAGCTAGTGGAGGTGATGGAATTCCAGTTGAGCTACTTCAAATTCTAAGAGATGATGCTGTGAAAGAGCTGCTCTCAATATGCAAGAAAATTTAGAAAATTCAGCAGTGCTCACATGACTGGAAAAGGTCAGTTTTCATTCCAATCCCAATAAAGGCAATGCCAAAGAATGCTCAAACTACTGCAAATTGCACTCATCTCACATGCTAGTAAAGTAATACACAAAATTCTCCAAACCATGCTTTAGCAATACGTGAACAGTGAACTTCCAGATGTTCAAGCTGGTTTTTAGAAAAGGCTGAGGAGCCAGAGATCAAATTGCCAGCAGCCACTGGATCATAGTAAAAGCAAGATAGTTCCGGGAAAACATCTACTTCTGCCTTATTGACTATGACAAAAGGGTTGACTGTGTGTATGACAATAAACTGTGGAAAATTCTGAAAGTGATGGGAATATCAGACCACTTTACATGGCTCTTGAGAAACCTGTATGCAGGTCAAGAAGCAACAGTTAGAACTGGACATGGAACAACAGACTGGTTCCAAAAAGGAAAAGGAGTATGTCCAGGCTGTATATTGTCACCCTGCTTATTTAACTTATATGCAGATTATATCATGAGAAACTCTGGACTTAAGGAAGCACAAGCTAGAATCAAGATGGCCGGGATAAATATCAATAACATCAGATATGCAGATGACACCACCCTTATGGCAGAAAGTGAAGAGGAAGTATAAAGCCTCTTGATGCAAGTGAAAGAGGAGAGTGAAAAAGTTGGCTTAAAGCTCAACACTCAGAAAACAAAGTTCTTGGCATCTGGTCCTGTCACTTCATGGCAAATAGATAGGGAAACAGTGGAAACAGTGTCAGACTTTATTTTTCTTGTCTCCAAAATCACTGCAGATGGTGATTGCAGCCATGAAATTAAAAGACACTTATTCTGTGGGAGAAAAGTTGTGACCAACCTAGACAGCATATTAAAAAGCAGAGACGTTACTTTGCCAACAAAGGTCCATCTAGTCAAGGGTATGGTTTTTCCAGTAGTCATGTATGGATATGAGCGTTGGACTATAAAGAAAGCTGAGCGCTGAAGAATTGATACTTTTGAACTGTGGTGCTAGAGTAGACTCTTGAGAGTCCCTTGGACTGCAAGGAAATCCAACCAGTCCATCCTAAAGGAGATCAGTCCTGGGAGTTCATTGGAAGGACTGATGTTGAAGCTGAAACTCCAATACTTTGGTCACCTGATGCAAAGAACTGACTCATTTGAAAAGACCCTAATGCTGAGAATGATTGAATGTGGGAGGAGAAGTGGATGACAGAGGATGAGATTTTTGGACATCGTCACTGACACAATGGACATGAGTTTGAGTAAGTTCTGGAAGTTGGTGATGGACCAGGAGGCCTGGTGTGCTGCATTCCATGGGGTTGCAAAGAGTCACACATGCCTGAGAGACTAAACTGACTGATTGAAAAAGTATTTTTATTTAAAAGGTTATGATTCTTTTAAATTAATAAGAACAACAAGTTTTTTGTTGTTGTTATTCTCAAGGAAAATATTTGTATCAACATCCACATCGAAATAAGTCAAAGAGCCAGGGTCTGCATATGTTGTTCATTTAAAGGAGCAATAATTCAGCCCACAGCAGTTAACATATAACTAGAAATCTCATCATCTCTAAGATCCTTTCTCACTATAACAATCAAGATTCAGGATCAAATGCTAAGTTCTACCTTTTTACCTAATAGAATTCATGATTTCTATGGGCTTAATAAGGTTTTCATTTCTGTAGTTCTTGAAAGAATAAATGATTTATTTCATCTTCAGTATTGTGACATTGAGCTAATATCCCCCTTCTCTTAAATAAAAACATAAATATTCTTAATAGAATATGAAGTAAAATCTACCATCATATCAAGATGTTTAACAGGACTCTAAGAAACTGATAACTGAAGATAATAAAATGAATCAACATATAAAATATTTGAATAAAAATGTAAAGCTTGATCTAAAATATGCATCTAGAACCCTCCATAGACCCAGATAAATATTTTGACCAAGTTTTAAACTTTACTATAAATTATTTCTAAAGCACATTGAATATTTAAAGCCAAAAGAAGTCTTGAGCATTTCACCCCAAATTATATAAAACAAGCAAAAAAACCCTCGCTGACCATTAATTAAGTCACTTAACTTCAAATTAACAATAAAAATAGTCACAAAAAGACTCACATACTTAGAAACTAAAATGCGCAGTTTTTAAATTTATTTTTAAATTGGAGTATAATTCCTTTACAATGTTGAGGTAGTTTCTGCTGTACAGCACTATAAATCAGCTATAAGTATACATATATCTTCTCCCTCTTGAGCCCCCATCCCACCCTTGTAGACCATCACAGAGCACTGAGGTGAGCTCCCTATGCTATATAGCAGTTTCCCATTAACTTTTTATTTTACATATGGTAGTGTACATATGTCAGTGCTACTCACTGAATTCATTCCACCCTCCCCTTTCCTGACCCCCGTGTCCACAAGTCTGTTCTCTACATCTGCCTCTCTATTCTTCCCCTGCAAAGAGGTTCACTAGTGCCATTTTCTAGATTCCATATCAATATGCATTAATATAGTGTTTTTCTCTTTCAAACTTCACTCTGTATGACAGACTCTAGGTTCATCCACGTCACTATGAATGACCCAGTTTCATTCCTTTTTATGGCTAAGATTCCTTTGTATATATGTACCACATCTTCTTTATCCAGTTATCTGTTGATGGACATTTAAGTTGCTTCCATGTCCTAGCTGCTGTAAATAGTGCTGCACTGAGGTACGTGTGTGCTTTTGAATTATGATTTTCTCAGAGTATATGTTGAGTAGTGGCATTGCTGGGACATATGGTAAGTATGGGGCTTCCCTGGTGACTTAGATAGTAAAGAATCTGCCTGCAATGTGGAAGACCCAGGTTCGAACCCTGGGTTCAGAGCATCCCTTGGAGAAGGAAATGGCTGCCCACTCCAGTATTCTTGCCTGCAGAATTCCACGGACAGAGGAACCTGGTGGGCTACACCCTGTAGGGTCGCAAAGAATTGGACATGATTGAGCGACTAACACACATGTGGGAGTTTTATTAATAGTTTCTTAAGGAACCACCATACTATTCTCCATAGTGTCTGTATCAGTTAACATACCCACCAACAGTGGAAGAGGGCTCCCTTTTCTTCATATCCTTTCCGGGATTCATAGTTTGTATTAATAGTTTTTTTTTCATGATAGCTATTCTGACTGGTGTGATGTGATACCTCATTGAAGTTTTGATTTGCATTTCCCTAATAATGAGGAATATTTAGCATTTTTTCATTTGTTTGTTGGCCATCAGTATGCCTTGTTTGGAGAAATGTGTGTTTAGGTCTTCTGCTCATTTTTGATTGGGTGCTTGCTTTCTTTCCCTTTTTTTCCTGATACTGAGCTGTTTATAAATTTTGGAGATTAATCCTTTGTCAGTTGCATTGTTTGCAAATATTTCTCCCATTCTGTAGGTTGTCTTTTCATTTTGTTTATGTTTCTTTCTCTGTGCAAAAACTTTTGAGTTTACTTAGGTCCCATTTGTTTATTTTTGATTTATTTCCATCACTCTGGGAGATGGCTTGGAAAAGATATTGCTGCAATTTATGTCAAAGAATGTTGTTCTGCCTATGTTATCCTCTTAAGAGTTTTTTTTTTTTTACTTTATTGTGTTGGTTTTGTCATACATTGACATGAATCCGCCATGGGTATACATATGCTCCCCCTCCAGAACCCCCCTCCCTCCTCCCTCCTGATTCCCTCCCCCTGGGTCATCTCTGTGCACCAGCCCCGAGCATCAGCCCTGGGCGATTGATTTCACATATGATAATTAACATGTTTCAATGCCATTCTCCCATATCATCCCACCCTTGCCCTCTTCCCCAGAGTCCACGAGTCTGTTCTATACATCTGTGTTCCTTTTGCTGTCTCGCATGCAGGGTTCTCGTTACCATCTTTCTAAATTCCATATATATGCGTTAGTATACTGTATTTTTGTTTTTCCTTCTGGCTTACTTCACTCTGGATAATAGGCTCCAGTTCTGTCCACTTGAGTAGAACTGATTCAAATGATTTTTTTTATAGTATCTGGTCTTACATTTAGGTCTTTAATTCATTTTGAATTTATTTCTGTGTATGGTGTTAAACAATATTCTAATTTCATTTTTCATGTTTTCCCAGTGCTATTTACTCCTTTATCATAGATTAATTGGCCATATATGTGTAGGTTTATATGTCTAGGCTTTCTTATTTATCTATATTTCTGTTTTTTTGCCAATATCATACTCTTGATGACTGTAACTTTGCAGTATAGTCTGAAGTCAGGGAGCCTGATTCCTCCAGCTTCATTTTTATTTCTCAAGATTGCTTTGGCTATTTGGGGGGTCTTTTGTGTCTCCATACAAATTTCAAGATTTTTTGCTCTAATTCTATGAAAAATGCCTTTTCTAATTTGATAGGGTTTGCATTTAATCTACAGATTACTTTGGGTAATACAGTCATTTTCAGAATATTACTTCTTCCAATACAAAAACATGGTATATCGTTACATCTGTTTATGTCATCTTCAGTATTTTTAATCAGCATCTTACAGTTTTCAGAGTACAGGTCTTTTGTCTCCATAGATAGGTTTATTCCTAGATGCTATATTCTTTGTGATGTGAAGGTAAATGGAATTATTCCCTTAATTTCTCTTTTTGATCTTTCATTGTCAGTATATAGAAATGCAACAGATTTCTTCTTATTAATTTTGTATCATACAACTTGACCTAATTCATTAGTGAGCTCTAGTAGTTTTCTGGCAGTATCTTTAGGATTTTCTATCTGTATCTATAGTATTATATCATGTACAAACACTATCAGTTTTACTTCTTTACAATTTGGGTTCCTTTTATTTCTTGTTCTTTTATGATTCCGAAAGAATCATAGAACTTCCAAAACTATGTTGAATAAAAGTGATGAGAGTGGATATTCTTGTCTTGTTTTTCACTTTAGAGGAAATACTTTCAGCTTTTCACAGTTGAAAATAATGTTAGCTGTAGATTTGTCAGACATGGCCTTTATTATGTTGAGGAGGTGCCTCTAGGCTTCTCCAGTGACTCAGTGGTAAAGAGCCTGCCTGCAGTGCAGGAGCCACAGGAACCATGGGTTCAGTCCCTGGGTTGAGAAGATTCCTTGGAGAAGAGCGTGGGAACCCATTCCAGTATTCTTGCCTTGAGAATCCCATGGACTGAGGAGCCTGGTGGGCTACAGTCCATAGGGTCACAAAGAGTTAGACATAACTGAAGCAACTTAGCATGCACACAGGTTCCCTGTATGCCCACTTTCTGGAGAATTTTTTTAATCATACATCAGTGTTCAGTTTAGTCACTCAGTCATGTCTGACTCTTTGTGACCCCATGGGC
The DNA here is from genome assembly GCA_007570785.1 of Antilocapra americana. NCBI lineage: Eukaryota > Metazoa > Chordata > Mammalia > Artiodactyla > Antilocapridae > Antilocapra > Antilocapra americana. The sequence goes on along the minus strand of ML662331.1, from coordinate 1,217,525 downwards.
TGCAGCATGCCAAGATTCCCTGTCCATCACCAGCTCTTGGAGCTTGCTCACACTCATGTCCAATGAGTCAGTGATGCCATCCAACCATCTTATCCCATTGTCCCCTTCTCCTCCTGCCTCCAACCTTTCCCAGCATCAGGGTCTTTTCAAATGTGTCAGCTCTTTGCATCAGGTGGCCAAAGTATTGGAGCCTCAGCATCAGTCCATCCAATGAATATTCAGGACTGATTTCTTTTAGGATAGACTGGTTCGATCTCCTTGCAATCCAAGGGACTCTCAATAGTCTTCTCCAACACCACAGTTAAAAGCATCAATTCTTTGTTGCTCAGCTTTCTTTATAGTCCAACTCTCACGTCCATACATGACTACTGGAAAAAACATAGCTTTGACTAGATGGACCTTTTTTGACAAAGTAATGTCTCTGCTTTTTAATATGCTGTCTAGGTTTGTCATAGCTTTTTTTCCCAAGGAACAAAAGTCTTTTAATTTCATGGTTGCAGTCACCATTTGCAGTGATTTTGGAGCCCAGAAAAATAAAGTCTCTCACTGTTTCCACTGTTTCCCATCTATCTGCCATGAAATGATGGGGCCAGATGCCATAATCTTATTTTTCTAAATGTTGAGTTTTAAGCCAACTTCTTCACTCTCCTCTTTCACATTCATCAAGAGGCTCTTTAGTTCTTCTTTGCTTACTGCCAAAATGGTGGTGTCATCTGCATATCTGAGGTTATTGATATTTCTCCCAGCAATCTTGATTCCACCTTGTGTGTCATCCAGCCTGGCATTTTTCATGATGTATACTGCATATAAGTTAAATAAGCAGGGTGACAAATTACAGCCTTGATGTACTTCAGAAGCTTTTTTGCATCTATTGAGATGATCATATGGTTTTTATTCTTCACTTTGTTGATGTATCACACTGATTAATTGAGGATATTGAAAAATACTTGCATCCCTGGAATAAATCCTACTTGATCATGGTATATGAACCTTTCAATGTATTGTTAGATTTGTGTTGCTAGCATTTTGTTGAGGATGTTTTAATCAATGTTCATCAGTGGCATTGGGCTACAATTTTTTGTGTGGTATCTTTGGCTGATTTTGGTATCAGGGTGATGGTGGCCTCATAGAATGATTTTGTGAGTATTCTTTCCTGTGCAATATTTTGGAATAGTTTCAGAAGGATAAGTGTTAACTCTTCTCTAAATGTTTGATAGAATTTTCTTGTGAAGCCATCCAGTCCTGGATGTTTGATTGTTTAGAGTTTTTAATCACAATTTCAATTTTATGACTTGTAATTGATCTGTTCATTTTTTTCTGTTTCTTCTTGGTTCAGTGTTGGGAAATTGTCCCTTTCTAAGGATTTGATCATTTCTTCCAGGTTGTCCATTTTATTGGCATATAGTTGCTTGTAATAGTCTCTTTATGATCTTTGCATTTCTTTGGTATTCATTATAACTTCTCCTTTTTAATTTCTAATTTTATTGTTTTGAGTCCTCCTTTATTGTTATGAAGATGGCGCAGAGATTATCAATTTTATCTTTTCAAGAACTAGCTTTTAGTTTCATTGATCTTTTATATTGTTTTCTTCATTTATATTTCATTTATTTCTTCCTTGATCTGTATGATTTCTTCCCATCTACTAACTTCAGATTTTGTTCGTTGCTCTTTTCTCTGGTTGTTTTAGGCATATGGTTAGGTTATTTTTGTTTTTACTTTTTTTCTTGTAACAAATTCAAGAAAGACTTTTTTCTTTACATTATTTTGTTGGTTTTGCCATACATTGACATGAATCCACCATAGGTATACATGTGTTCCCCTTCCAGTACCCTCCTCCCACCTCCCTCCCAATTGCATCCTTCTGGGTCATCCCAGTACACCAGCCCTGAGCACCCTGTATCATGCATCAAACCTGGGCTGGCGATTCATTTCACAAATGATAATTTACATGTTTCAATGCCATTCTCCCATATCATCTCACCCTGGCCCTCTACCATAGAGTCCAAAAGACTGTTCTATACATCTGCGTTCCTTTTGCTGTCTCGCACGCAGGGTTCTCGTTACCATCTTTCTAAATTCCATATATATGCATTAGTATACTGTATTGTTGTTTTTCCTTCTGGCTTACTTCACTCTGTATAATAGGCTCCAGTTTCATCCACATCATTAGAACTGATTCAAATGTATTCTTTTTAATGGCTGAGTAATATTCTATTGTGTATATGTACCACAGCTTTCTTCTCCATTTGTCAGTTGATGGACATCTAGGTTGCTTCCATGTTCTGGCTATTGTAAACAATGCGGCGATGAACATTGGGGTACACATGTATTTTTCAATTCTGGTTTCCTCGGTGTGTATGCCCAGCAGTGGGATTGCTGTGTCATATGGCAGTTCTATTTCCAGTTTTTAAAGGAATCTCCACACTGTTCTCCATAGTGGCTGTACTAGTTTGCATTCCCACCAACAGTGTAATAGGGTTCCCTTTTCTCCACACCCTCTCCAGCATTTATTGCTTCTAGACTTTTGGATGTCAGCCATTCTGACTGGTGTGAAATGGTACCTCATTGTGGTTTTGATTTGCATTTCTCTGATAATGAGTGATGTTGAACATCTTTTCATGTGTTTGTTAGCCATTTGTATGTCTTCTTTGGAGAAATGTCTGTTTAGTTCTTTGGCCACTTTTTGATTGGGTTGTTTATTTTTCTGGAATGGAGCTTCAGGAGTTGCTTGTATATTTTTGAGATTAATTGTTTGTCCATTGCTTCATTTGCTACTATTCTCTCCCATTCTGAAGGCTGCATTTTCACCTTGCTTTTAGTTTCCATTGTTGTTCAGAAGCTTTTAATTTTAATTAGGCCTCATTTGTTTATTTTTGCTTTTATTGCCAATATTCTGGGAGGTGGGTCATAGAGGATCCTGCTTTGGTTTATGTTGGAGAGTGTTTTGCCTATGTTTTCCTCTAGGAGTTTTATAGTTTTGGGTCTTACATTTAGATCTTTAATCCATTTTGAGTTTATTTTTGTGCATGGTGTTAGAAAGTGTTCTAGTTTCATTCTTTTACAAGTGGTTGACCAGTTTTCCCAGCACCACTTGTTAAACAGATTGTCTTTTCTCCATTGTTTATTCTTGCCTCCTTTGTCAAAGATAAGGTGTCCATAGGTGTGTGGATTTATCTCTGGGCTTTCTATTTTGTTCCATTGATCTAGATTTCTGTCTTTGTGCCAGTACCATACTGTCTTGATGACTATGGCTTTGTAGTGTAACCTAAAGTCAGGCAGGTTGATTCCTCCAGTTCCATTCTTCTTTCTCAAGATTGCTTTGGCTATTTGAGGGTTTTTGTATTTCCATACAAACTGTGAAATTATTTGTTCTAGTTGATTAGGTTATTATTTTGTGATTTTTTTTCTTGTTTCCTGAGGTAATATTGTATTGCTATAAACATCCTTGTTAGACCTGTGTCCTAGCACTTTTGGATTGCCATGTTTTCATTTTCATTGGTCTCCAGGTTTTTTTTAATTTTCTCTTTGCTTTCTCCAGTGATCCATTGGTTGTTTAATAGTATATTGTTTAGCCTCAACATGTTTGTGTTTTTTATATTTTTTTCTTTGTAGCTGATTTCTAATCTCATAGCATTATGATCAGAAAAGATGCTTGATATGATTTCAGTTTTCTTAAATTTATCAAGGCTCACCTTGTGGTCCCGCATGTGATCAATCCTGGAGAATGTTTCATGTGCACTTGAGAGGAATGTGTGCTCATGTGCTATTGGATAGACTTTTCTTTTTTAAAGATTTATTCATTTTTTGGCTGCACTGGGTCTACATTGCTGTGCACAGGCTTTCTCCAGTTGCATAAAACAAGGTATTATTTTAATTGCAGTATGTAGGCTTCTCATTGTGGTGGCTTCATTTGTTGTGAAGCACCAGATTTAGGTGCACGGGCTTCAGTAGCTTCAGTGTTTGGGGCCAGTAGTTGTGATTCAAGGGCTCTAGAAAGCAGGCTCAGTAGTTGTGGCACACAGGCTCAGTTGCTCTGACACATATGGGAGTCTCCAAGACTAGGGATCAAACCTGTGTCCCCTGCATCGGCAGGTGGATTCTTAACCACTGGACCACCAGGGAAGTCCTGGATGGATGGTTACATAAATATCAATTAAGTACATCAGGTCTAATGTGTCATTTAAGACCCTTGTTTCCTTATTGATCTTTTGTCTGGGCAATTTATCCATTGAAGTGGAGTGTTAGAGTCCCCCACAGTTATTGTGCTACTGTTGATTTTTCCTTTTATGCCTCTTAATTTGCCTTATATATTAGGGTGCTCCTATCTTGGGTGTATGTATATTTAAAATTATTACATCTTCTTCTTGAATTGATTTCTTGATCATTATGTAGTGTCCTTTGTCTTTGTAACAGTTTTTAAAGCCTATTTTGTCTTATAGGGGTATTACTACTCCAGCTTTCTTTTGATTTCCGTTTGCATGGAATACCTTTTTCTATCCTCTAATTTTCAGCCTCTCTGGATCCCTAGATCTAAAGCGGATCTCTTCAAACAACATATATACAAGTATCATTTTTGCACTTATTCAGCTTGTCTACATCATTTTGTTGGAACATTTAATCCATTTATATTTAAGGTAATTATTGATATGTGTGTTCCTAGTTCCACTTTCTTATTTTGGATTTGTTTTTTGAGGACTTTTTTCTTCTCTTCCTCTTTTTTTCTCTTCTGATTTGATGACTAACTTTTGTGTTGTGTTTGAATTCCCTTTTGGTTTTTGTTTGTGTCTCTGTTGATTTTCACTTTGTGGTCACCATTAAGTTTTGATATAGCAGTGTATATATCTATATCTATATATATATATATATATACACACATATATACATATATGAGATTGTTTAAAGTTTCTGGTCTTTTAATTTCAAATGTTTTTCCAGTATTCTGCATTTGTGCTCTTCTCACAGTTCTTGGTTTTGATACCGTTATTTGTGTGCCAATGATTTCGTACCTTTACTTTATGTTTGCCTTTACTGGTGAGCTTTTCCATGCATAATTTTCTTGTTTCTAGTACTGACCTATTCTTTTTTTTAATAAACAGTAAAATTTTAATACCATGACCTTTCCAAAACTAAACCAGGAAGAGGTAGATAATCTTAACAGACCCATCACAAGCACGGAAATTGAAACCGTAATCAGAAATCTTCCAACAAACAAAAGCCCGGGACCAGATGGCTTCACAGCTGAATTCTACCAAAAATTTAGAGAAGAGCTAACACCTATTCTACTCAAACTCTTCCAGAAAATTGCAGAGGAAGGTAAACTGCCAAACTCATTCTATGAGGCCACCGTCACCCTAATTCCAAAACCTGACAAAGATGCCACAAAAAAAATAAAACTACAGGCCAATATCACTGATGAACATAGATGCAAAAATCCCTAACAAACTTCTAGCAAATAGACTCCAACAACACATTAAAAAGATCATACATCATGATCAAGTAGGCTTTATCCCAGGGATGCAAGGATTCTTCAATATCCACAAATCAATCAATGTAATACACCACATTTACAAATTGAAAAATAAAAACCACATGATTATCTCAATAGATGCAGAGAAAGCCTTTGAAAAAATTCAACATCCATTTATGATAAAAAAAACCCCTCCAAAAAGCAGGAGTAGAAGGAACATACCTCAACATAATAAAAGCTATATATGACAAACCCACAGCAAACATTATCCTCAATGGTGAAAAACTGAAAGCATTTCCCCTAAACAAGACAAGGGTGCCCACTCTCAACACTACTATTCAACATAGTTTTGGAAGTCTTGGCTATAGCAATCAGAGCAGATAAAGAAATAAAAGGGATCCAGATTGGAAAAGAAGAAGTAGAACTCTCTCTGTTTGCAGATGACATGATCCTCTACATAGAAAAGCCTAAAGACTCTACCAGAAAATTACTAGAGCTAATCAGTGAATATAGTAAAGTTGCAGGATATAAAATCAACACACAGAAATCCCTTGCATTCCTATACACTAACAATGAGAAAACAGAAAGAGAAATTAAGGAAACAATTCCATTCACCATCGAAACAAAAAGGATAAAATACTTAGGAGTATATCTACCTAAAGAAACAAAAGACTTGTATATAGAAAACTATAAAACACTGATGAAAGAAATCAAAGAGGACACAAATAGATGGAGAAATATACCGTGTTCATGGATTGGAAGAATCAGTATAGTGAAAATGAGTATCCTACCCAGAGCAATTTATGGAATCAATGCAATTCCTATCAAGCTACCAGAGGTCTTTTTCAAAGAATTAGAACAAATAATTTCACAATTTGTATGGAAATACAAAAAACCTCGAATAGCCAAAGCAGCCTTGAGAAAGAAGAATGGAACTGGAGGAATCAACCTGCCTGACTTTAGGCTATATTACAAAGCCACAGTCATCAAGACAGTATGGTACTGGCACAAAGACAGAAATCTAGATCAATGGAACAAAATAGAAAGCCCAGAGATAAATCCACACACCTATGGACACCTTATCTTTGACAAAGGAGGCAAGAATATACAATGGAGAAAAGACAATCTGTTTAACAAGTGGTGCTGGGAAAACTGGATAGCCACTTGCAAAAGAATACCATGAAATATCTAGCCAGAATTTCAAATATGTGTGTTTGTTTATAGAGCTGTTTTTTTAAAGAGTTGTTTGAATTAAAGTCCAAATAAAGTCCAGTCATTGTAAATGAATGGTGTCTCTTAAATGCCTTTTGATCTTCTTACTGACAGTTTTACTTTTTGAATAAACCAGGTGTTTGTCCCATGGAATTTGTCATAGTCTGGATTATGCTACTTTGTCCTTACAGAAGTTCCTCTAGCCTTTCTGCAAAGCTGGTCTGGCAGTGCTTAATTCTCTCAGCTTTTGCTTCTCTGTAAAGCTTTTGATTTCTCTGTTGAATCAATGAGAGCCTTGCTGGGTATAATTCTTTAAGTGTCTGGTATAATTCGTCAGTGAAATGATAAATTCTGTAAATATTTTCCACCAAATGTGATGTCCACACTATCCTGCATGTTTGAAGTTAAAATGAATAAGACTGACTCTTACTGGAAAACAACTTGACAACATGAGAACCTTTTTACATACAAAAGAATGAAAGCTCAACAAGAAAGTTCGTATTTTTAAGACAGATGTTAGGCTCTTGTATAGACAAATCTTCCTTGAGACATTTGCTTCATCTAAGTAGTTACCTATTCAAAGCTCTTTTTTAGTTCACCAGGTTATACATTCACCTTTTTTAACATGATAATCAGTTACTTGCAGATCCCATCTCAATATCTGATGTTCTACAAGTCAAAGTGTTTTGTTTTGTTCTAATTAAAATTGATTCTCACTAAGGAGAGACTTATTTCCATTTTTATGCTTATTTCTCTAAAGGAGAATTTTCACTTACCCACCCTGATTTCTTTTAAGTACCATCTTTCTTTAACTTCGAGTCTACAGTGTATCTGTAGATTTCAAACTATGGATACTTTGTGTACCTCTTTAAATGTATGCATACATGTTTTTCAATTTAAGAAACTTCTTCTCTTTTAGAGTCCTTATTATTAACAGCATATCCCCAATATTTAGAGTTATTTGGATAATGAATACTAAATAGAAAAATGTATATCATTTTGAGGTTAGTTAACCTTTCTTTGACATTTACCTACAACCTAAAATGAAAAATCAATATAGCAATTTTAACTATCAGTGATTTTTAAAGGCTTAATTACATCAGTGGTTGTTATTTCATCTCTATCAGCAAAAGATTCATAACTTACAGTCTACATTTTAAAACAGTAACCCTTGATTTTATTTTGACATGGTTTAGGTCAAATATTATTTGTGATATCAATTTCTTTCAGCCAGAGACCATCAGGAACACTCCCATAGTTGAACAAGTTGGGCTTATTGGTTGTTGTATTGAGGAAGACAGTGCATGATGAGAATCTAGTGACAGAAGACAGAAACTAGGAGGCATCTCAGTGAGAGAGTATCAGGATCAGAGTTACAGGATATAAGCTTCTGTTTGGTGGTTTTGGGTGTAGGTTGAAGGAAGTATGGTTTTCCTATGAATTGGTTGCCCTCAGAAGGCAAGAAAAATTCTATTTTTATGATCTTAATAATTTTTGTCTATGAGATAGGCATTCTAAATGATAAATTTGGGGCTAGTAGAAAACACTGGAAAATAAATGCAGATTTATTTTTATAGCTAGAATATAATACATGAAACTAAGAGCAAGGAGCTCTTTGTGAGTGTGGCAGGTATCTCACAGGGGAAACAAAGATTTAAGACTGGAGAGTATGAAACTTTGTCACTGGATCAGTGGTTGGAAGGATGTGATATGGCTCCATATAGCATAATTGAAGTGATGTCCTTTCTACTGAACCTTGAATTGTATCTAATCTCCAGGATGTAGCCCAATAGCATCTATTCTTGCAGCCATGAATTGGATGCCTTGCCACAAGCTATTAATATTTGTGATGATTTATAAAATATCATCTAATGAGTGAGTATTTTCCAAGTAGATGGCTGCTGCATTGCAGCAGAAAATCTTTAGTTCACACTTTTGAATACTAATTTCTCTGTTGATTGTATGTTTCATGCTCATGAGCACTACTGACTATAATTATTGTTTTTCATACTCCAGTGCCACAATTTGGCCACTGGAACCCGTTTAGGTTGGCTCACTTTACTACAACCCCAGAACTTTTAAAAGCATCTTTGCTTTCTCTTAATTCAGACCCAACTTTATTTTCTCTAACATATTACTAGAGTTTGCTAAACATTTTCATTCAAACTCAACTAATAAATCTAACTGGTACATATGATACTAAGTATATATGTAATTGGAAGTCCACCAAATTCCAGAAAGGGCAATTTGTAATCAGTGAGTTTATCATAGTGCTGTCTTCATTTGATTGTAATTTAAATTACTCTAGTGCTTGAATTTCAATTATAAATACTGTCAATTTAGCTTCATCATTATTAATTTGGCTTTGGGAATTGTTGTTTATCTACCTTATAGTGATAAGGGATACATAGTTGCATCAACAATATTTTTATGTATAATTTTGCAATAACTAGATATCTTTAAGATCTGTATATATTGAAGTTCAAACATGAATTTGTCAATCCCTCATTTATTGAGCAGCTGGACTCCTAAACCTCAAAAAATATATGGGGACTCTAAAACTGTGTTTAAAAACTCATAGTTTTTGGAACGTTAATAAATGATTGATATCTTGCCAACAGCAACCCCTATAATTATTTATTACAATGGTTATCATTTTTGGAATCATTAGCATTTTTCCTTTAAAAAGTGGGAACAAGTAATAAAAATGAGTCATAGACTAAAAAAAAAAAACCATTTAAATTGGTTTTAGTGAAGTCTCCCTCAACTGAAAAATCATATTTGAAATACCAGAATATACTGAGTGATTTTATTTTACAAAATATGCATATCACTTCCCCACTAGCAATGATATAGGGTAGGCACATGTGTTTACAAAAACTTTCTGCCTGTATTGCTCTTTCCCACCTCACCTGTCTTTCCTACCTACCCTATCTTGATAATCACCACTTTTCTTGGTCTCTAGTCCCTAAAGGTTATGAATGGATGTTGCTCAGTGGGAGCAAAACTCAGCAATATGTGACATCTTTACAAGGAAGAGAAAACCCACTGGCCATTTCTGCACCTTCAGGCCATAGGATTTTCAGAATTATATACCTGGTGCCACAGATCAACCTAATGACTGTGAAGGTCTCTTTGATTGCTCGCTCTGATTCAGTGTTCTTCCTGTTAGGTACTGCACTATGGATCAGTCACTATGGTGGAAAGAAATATCCCTGTGGCTGAATGCTACTCAGAATTGTGTGACTAGAAGAAATAAGTAATAGGGTGTTATTTTTTCCTCCTCCTAGTTAGTTTGTAGAAGTACTGGTCTTCAAAACATGTAGACTGCCCTTTGTGGAATTTTATGTGTCCATATATTCAATATTACAATGGTGTTATCTCCCTTTTGTCCTGTAATATGAGCTCTGGGCATAGAAACAATCATAACATCTCAGTGTTCCACACAAAAGTTGCATTTGATTCATTTTTTATCTATCGACCCAAGCTAGGCTGACTCACATATCACTCATCTGTTGTTGGATTGGGTGGCTTGTTGAACTCCAGGGGATGTTCTCATGGGTCTAAAGATCAACAGGTCAGCTGGGGTTTGACTGATTAAGGATATGGTGCCTATGGTAGCTCCACTTCCCACTGTATATCTGTGAATTGGCTATAAGGGTCTCTCATCTGTCTCCTCAGAACATTGAGGGTATAGCCCCTTTATTACAATGGCAGAGGCACAAAAGGCTTTTTAAGGCCTAGGATTAGAACTAACAGAACATGACTTGATTCCCTTTCTTTTGGACAAAGCAAATCATATGACCAAAGTCAAAGGGAGAGGAAATAAAATGCACCTCTTTAGAGGGAGGAACTACCAAGTCATATATCAAAGGGCATGATTAGAGGAAGAGACAGTGAAGAAATGGGACAATTAATGACATCTACCACATACCTCTTGCATGTTCTGAGTGTGATATATGTAATACAAAAAGTCCCATAGTCATAATTTCTACCCTGAGTTGGAAGCCAGGATCTCAATGAGAAAGGAAAGACACTGAAATGATTAAAATCCCAGGGTTTGCTAGCAGCCAGACCAGTATATCTGCTTTGTGTGTTAGTCACTTAGTTGTGTCCCAGTCTCTGTGACCCTGTGGACGACAACCTGCCAGGATCCTCTGTCCATGGGATTTCCCAGGCAAGAATATTAAAGTGGGTAGCCATTCCCTTTTCCAGGGGCTCTTCCTGACCCAGGGATTGAACCTGAGTCTCCTGCGTTGCAGGTGGATTCTTTACCATCTGAGCCACCAGGGAAGCCCTTATCTGTTTTATTCCTTGCTAATCAGGTAATTTTGAGCAAGTTAATTTCTCTGAGAAATAGTTTTCCCAACTAAACAACAAATGTAATAACATGTAACTCTAATATTTCTTTTAAGATCAAATGAGATAAAGCTGGAAAGTTGTCTTTCCAAGCACAACTACATACACTTAGTAAGAGTGCAAAGTACCATATCTGTAATTTTTCTCTTTCTCTCTTTATTTATTCATCTTTTCCTCTTCTCATTTTCTTCTCCTCTCTCACTCTCTTTTTTCCCTTTTTCAAGTCTTTAATTAGCATTTATTTCCTGGCTATTACGTCCATTCTTTGACCAGCTCATTTTAGATAAAATGTATTCGTCAAGACCTCATTAAGCCTTTTCTCCCAATTTTATTTTTATGTAACTGACATACCTCATTGTATAAGTTTAGGGTGTATAGCATAATGGCTTGGCTTACATATATTGTGAAATGATTACTGCAATTTAAAAACTTGCCTTAAAGTTGAACCATACTTGCATCCCAGGGATAAATCACACTTGACCATGGAGAATGATCCTTTAATGCACTTCTGAGTTCAATTTGCTAATATCTTATTGAGAGTTTTGGTATCTGTTTCATCAGGGATATGGTCTGTAGTTATCTTTATTGCTAGCATCTTTTTCTGGCTTTGGTATTAGGATAATGTTGGCTTTGTAAATGTTTGAAAGTGTTCCTTCCTCTTTGATATATGGCAAGTTTGAGAAGAATTGGTGTTAATTCTTCTTTAAATGTTTAGTAATATCCCCCGTGTCAAGCCATCTGGTCCTGAGTTTTTCTTCATTAAGTCAGTAGTCAGAAATCTTCCAAGCCTTTTACAAGTGACTGGTCTATTCAGACTTTATATTTCTTCTTGGTTCAATCTTTGTAGGTTGCATATTTGTAAGAATTTTTCAATTTCTCTAGGGTGTCCAGTTTGTTAATGTATATTTGTTCATAGCAGCTTCTTAGAATTATTTTTAGTTCTGTGGTATCAGTTGTAATGTCTCCTTTTTCACATATTTTATTGACTCAGGTCTGCCTCTTTTCCCTTTGGTTAGTCTAGCAAAAGTTTTCTCAATTTTGTTTATTTTTTTTCAAAGAATCAGCTCTTAGCTTGGTAATCTTTTCTGTTGTTTTTATGTGCTCTATATATGTTGTAATCTTTATTGTTTCCTTCCTTCCGCTAACTTTGGGCTCAGGTTTTTTTTTCTTCTTTCTGGTTCCTTAAGATGTCAAGTTAAAGTGTTTATTTAGAAACTTTTTTGCTTCTTAATGTAGGTGCTTGTTGTTATGAACTTACCACTTAGGACTGATTTTGCTGTATCTTATAAGTTTTGGTATGTTGTTTTTCCATTTATATTTGTCTCAAGATACTTTCTCCTTTCTGTTCTCCTTCTAGAACATAAAAGAATTGCAAATATTGTTTTCTGTTTGTGTGCCCCATAAGTCCCTTAGACTATATTAATTTTTTTTCATTCTTCTTTTCTTTTTTCTTCCATAACTGGGTAATTTCAAATGTTCTCTTTTAGGTCACTGATTCTTTCTCCTTAGTGGTCAAGTCTACTTTTGAAGCTCTCTATTAAATTTTTCAGTTCACTTATTGTATTTTTCAGCTCTAGGATTTCTGGGGTTATTTTTTTCATTGTTTGTTTCTTTATTGGACTTCTGTCTATGGATTGTTTTTCTAATTTCATTTAATTTTCTATATGTGTGTTCTTGTAGTTTCTTTCTTTAAGGTGATTATTCTGATTTCTTTGTCTGAAAGTTCATAGATCTCCATTTCTTTAGAATCAGTTATTAGAGCTTTATTAGTTTCCTTTGGTATCATCATATTTACCTGATTTTTCGTGATCCTTCATTCTTTATATTAGTATCTGCACCTTTGGATAAATAGCCTCCTTTTTCAGGCTTCACAGGTTTGTCTTGGCAGAGACAATTCTTTACCAGTTGGCTCAGTTTGAGTTTCTGGACATGGCTGCTGGTAATGCCCTTGGGCGGGAGGGGCCAGCTATTAGGGTCTATTTTAGGAAGAGGCCCCTTTTCAAGCTTTGTGGTGGAGTGGAGGAATTGCCACTGGCTGAGAACAGCTAGTTAGGACTGAGAGTTCCCTAAGTGAGGCTTTAAGATGGGCTGCACTGATGCCTGGATTCTCTAGTTAGGCTTACTAGACATTCAGGATTAAGTATTACACTCAGCAAAAGGAGTGACTATGAATTAGCTTCCCTTCCCTGGCAAGGCAGCAGGCCAGGACTTGCTTAGAGAAGCAGCTCCAAGGCCACTATGGTTCTTTGTTTGTGGTCTTGACTCTTAGCTGATTCATGCCCCCAAGTTCCTTGACCAAAGAGGGCCACTGACTTTGCTCTCAAAGTTATCAGCTCTATCGCCTCCTCTCAGCTTGAGTATTGCTGGATTATTCAGTCTATAACCCTTCTCATTAGCCCTTCATGTCAGATGGGGGTAAGGGGCCATGCTCCACAGCAGGTCGGGCCATGACTCATCTCTTCTGCCTGGGAGTGAGCAGACCAGGCTCCAGGGCTGGCAAAACGCCTCCTTTTAGAGCCCAAATCAGGTAGACCTGTGCCATGCTAAGTTCCCTAATCAGACTGCATAAACTTGGTTCTGAAGATGAGTAAAGCCATTGGTTGGGATTACTAGTTGGGCTCTGCACGTAAAAACTCAGTTTTCTAAACTGCTCCCCGATTCTGTGTCATGATGAGATTCCCAATAGTTGAGTCCCTCAGATTTCCCTGTGATCTCTCTTCAGCAAAATCTGAGTTCTGGGGCTTCCTTGAAGTGACCCACAATGCTTCGGGGCTAGATATCACCTCTGGCCTCTTTCCCCACTGGAGGAAGCAGCAGCTCAGGGGAGACCTCTCTGCGTAGTGCTGTGCTGGCCTGGGGGCGGTGCAGCGTGGTCAGTGTGCAGCCACTCATCTTACCTTTCTCACACACTCTGCCTTGGTCTCTGCACTACAGAAGGTACTTCAGCCTCGCTCTCACATTCTAGGAGTCTCTCACTGTTATCTGTGAGTTGTTCTTCTTGTGAGGAGGGGCTAAGTCAGGAATGACTTGGCACTATCTTGGTGATATCATGTTCCAAATTATTTTTCTTAAAAAGACACTTTTCAAAAGAGAACTAAAAAATAATTCCCTAACTTTGGCCCCTGAATCTGAAAAATGCCTCTCACCCAAAACTAAATATAAAGCAGTTCTCTCAAAGCTATGAAAAAAAAAAGTCACGAGGTCTCTAAGTTGAACATAGCTTACATTTTGCTTTGAAAGAAATATTGATTTTCTGTATTCCCAATCATGACCTTGCATTTGTGGTAACCAAGGCAACTACCTACCTTGTGAGGCCTAGGAAAGTCAACATGGCAGATTCATATTAACTTAGCTGGAAGAAATGACAAGGGTAGGGGTGTAATCAGCATAACTATTTATGTCCCTTGACTATCTAGTTTTTAATAATCTCTAAGGCCTTCCTTGACATCTTCCTCTGATACAGAGGTTCTCAAGCTTGGCTGCACATTAGAATCTCCTGGGTAACTTTTAAAAAATCCAAGGACGCATCTACAGAAATATGTCCCTGGAGTGTAGACATCTGTATTTTTAAATATCCCCCAGATGATTCTAATGTGCAGCTGGGTGTGGAGAACCTGATAAACTAATATATATTTCCTCATTTGTGATATAAGTAGAGATAAACTGCCCAAAGTTAATCATAACAGTCCCCTCAACTGGCTAAGCCATATAACTGCATCAAAGAACCTAAGAATATTTGAAATAGATAATAGGGAAAGCCAGAGGGGTATTAGGAGGGGTAGGACTAGTAGGAAATATATAAAACTAAATGTAAGTTGAACCCATGCCTTGAAAACACACCAGTGGAGGCAGTTTGCTGTTCTAGAAGGAGGATTATACAGGAACTCAGACCCTTGACTCTGGCCTTAACGCAAGTAGAAATACTTGCATAAGTCAGTCACTGCCCTTCTCCGGACCTCATTTACCTAGTCTACAAAACAAGAGGACTTGGTACATTGACTTCTAATTTCCCTCCTCTTCTCAAGTCTTGTGGTTTCTAAAATATAGAAAGATTAAAACATGCTATGCCAGGGCCCCTCATCAAACCAGCTAAATCAGAACTTCCAGGAGTGGAGTGTGGATTTTTTTGAATGCTTCCAAATGGTACTAATATTCAGCTAGAGTTACTAAAAGTTGAACTTAAAGAACCTGCTCTGGTACAGTTTTATGTGGGATAGAAAAAAACAGAGAATAAAGTCTTTCAAGAAAAAAAGGGGTAAAAATCAGTAACAGTTTTATAGGTTAATTAAAAACTCATATTACCTTTTCCATCTCTTTAAGATTTTTTTTCATTTTTACCGTAGTCTTACATCATGCTTTAGCATCTGCTTTCCCTCTTCTCTTTTAAACCTGCCTTACTCAGACATTTCATTACCAATGAATATTTCATTTGGAGAATTGAGAAAGTGATCAAAAGCAGAATTACTTGGGAAATGGAACTTACAAGATCTACTGCCAAGAGGGATGTCACCAAAACAGTAATAGAATATATTTTATTTTCATTTTTGCAGCTGTGAGAATGTGTGCTTTCAGTAAGTGTACGTTAAAGGTAATTCACTGTAAAAATGTCAGCATCTGTAAAAATAAAAACAGAACACAGGAAAACAGACTAAATGTAGTCAGAGAGAGGCTAAAGCCATCAATTGTACTATAGAAAGTGGTTCAGAGCATCGTAGCTTAGCCCCGCCCCCTCAAAAAAAAAACTGGGCAAAAGGGCAATTATTTCTGTTATTCAGTCACTCAGTCATGTCCGACTCTTTGTGACACCATGGACTGCAGCATGCCAGGCTTCCATGTCTTTCACTGTCTCCTGGAGTTTGCTCAAACTCATGTGCATTGAGTCAATGATGCCATCCAACCATCTCATCCTCTGTCATCCTTCTCTTCCTGCTCTCAATCTTTCCCAGAATCAAGGTCTTTTTCAATGAGTCAGCTCTTTACATCAGGTTGCCAAATTATTGGAGCTTCCACTTCAGTATCAGTCCTTCCAATGACTATTCAGGGTTAATTTCCTTTAGGATTGACTACTTTGATCTCTTTGCTGTCCAAGGGACCCTGAAGAGTCTTCTCCAGCACCACAGTTCAAATGCATCAATTCTTCAGTGCTCAACCTGCTTTACGGTCCAGCTCTCATATCCATACATGACTACTGGAAAAACCATAGCTTTGACTCATCGGACCTTTGTCGGCAAAGTGATATAAGTTGTCTAGGTTTGTCATAGCTTTTCTTCCAAGGAGCAAGCTTCTTTTAATTTCATGGCTGCAACCACCATCTGCAGTGATTTTGGAGCCCAAGAAAATAAAGTCTGTTACTCTTTCCCCATCTATTTGCCATGAAGTGATAGGACCAGATGCCATGATCTTAGTTTTTTGAATGTTGAGTTTTAAGTCAGCTTTTTCACTCTCCTCTTTCACCTTCATCAAGAGGCTCTTTAGCTCCTCTTCACTTTCTGCCATTAGGGTGATATCATCTGCATATCTTAGGTTATTGATATTTCTCTCAGTAATCTTGATTCCAGCTTGAGCTTCATCCAGCCTGGCATTTCTCATCATGTATTTTGCATAGAAGTTAAATAAGCAGAGTGACAATATACAGCCTTGACGAACTCCTTTCCTGATTTGGAACCAGTCTTTTGTTCCATTTCCAGTTCTGACTATGGCTTCTTGACCTACATACAGATTTCTAAGGAGGTAGGCAAGGTGGTTGGTATTTCCGTGTCTGTAAGAATTTTCTGTAGTTTGTTGTGATCCACACAAAGGCTTTAGCATAGTCAATTAATCAGTAGATGTTTTACTGGAATTCTCATCAGTGTCTGGTGTGTGTGTGGGGGAGAATCTTTTCCAGATGTACTTCATTCACCCCCAACATCTTCCTGAAGTCTTCACCATTCCCCCCTTTTTTAGAAGCAATTGGAAGAGTTTACTCCCAGAAATTGCATCTCTCAGAAGTCCTATCTAGATCTCTGATAGCTGCTAACCAAACAATAACTGCTAACCACATGTGCCTATAAAAATTTAAATTAACTAAGAATTGTAATTTAGTTCTTCTGTCACATCAGCTACATTACACATGCTTGATAACTGCATGTGGGTATTGACTACCATATTGGATTGTGAAGAATATTTACATCATCATAGCAAGTAGTATTGGACAGGGCTTCACTAGCATCTTAGAAGTACAAAAGTTAAACTTACTTGCTAAGTAAAGGTAATTTCCCGCTCTTGTGCTAGCCCTATGAACATAGAGATTAATTCTGAGTCTCAGTTCTCTCCTCTTACAAATGGATATAAAAATAATGTTTGACTCCAAACAAAAGGCTTAATAGAATTGTTTATGTGTCCCATGGAGCATTATTCTAAATAAAAACACCTTACACATAAAACACAGCTGTGTTATAACTCATAATATGGGAGTGAGGAACAGAGCCTAAGGTGTAATATTCAGAAGGATTACCAGTGTTTCTCAGTATATACTCTATGAACGACTTAGTTTGGACTCCTCCCACCACCACCCACCTCCTCCATTGCTTGATAAAGATACAGATTTCTGTGCCTTATTCCAGACTTACTGAACCAGAATTTTTGGAGTAGAATCCATAACTGAGCATTTCAACAAACCACTGGTGATGCTTATGCATGCAATTTGACAAAATGCCTTTTTGGAAAAAAAAATATTTTCTAATCCTCCCTAGCACCCCCACTTTGTGTTTACATTTTAATTTGACTGGTTTAATTTATCACTCTTTTGGTCATTAGGTTATTTGCAAACCTGTTTGCAAAGTCAACGGTCTCTCCAACAGTGAGATTATACCTATGATCCTGCAGAGTGAAATTGCAGTGTATCCCATACTCACTTTTCCTTTGACTGGGCAGTACCATTGAGTTTTAGTAATTTTATTTAGCATATCTTGCATAAATTGCTCATTTGGGGCTAACCAAGTGATTACCTAGAAAATATTTCGCACCGTTTCTGAAAGAAGCTGTTTCAATTGCAAGCAGTAGGAAAACACAGCCATTAAAAGAGAAAGAATGCCTATGTTTTTACAGCAAAATAATTGGAAGCCATTACTGGCGCCGTTTAGATTTCAGTACACCATCTATCTTACTTTCAATGAGAAACAGTGTGCCCAAATAGGAAAAGTCTGGTTAAACGTGAGTGCATTTGACTGCACTGTTTTAACCCCATTAATAACATATTCTATGCAGTTTTAAGTACAGCTTTGTTGACTGATATTAGTTTTTGAGGTAAAGAGCTGGATATCAGTTTTATGAATTTGTATCCATTTTTATCTATCCTGATAATAGAATCTCAAAGATGAATTTTTTAGCTTTAATCCCCAAACTTCTACATGATATGCAGATCATTGCACAGGTTTCCTAGTGAGTGGCTGTCCATCTTTCCATTCCTTCCAAAGGAAGCTCTCCCCACTCTGGGACAGTGCTTACTCATACAAACTTCCTGCATCTTTTATCATCTTGGTCTAGTTCTGCCCTCTTGGACCACAAGGAATAGACCTAATTCTTCTTTATGTGAAAAGTTTTCCAAGAGTGGAAAATTACTAGAGTTTCCCCTTGCCATCTCTATTGCATATTCAGAAATATTTTCTTTTAACTTACATATTCTAGCTTTTAGCTAATGGCAATGAAAATAGAACAAATCATTAGCAATTTCTTCTACTTCACAACAATTCCCCATATTATACTTCTTAATTTAGACAATGAAGGGTTGACAATGTGTAGTTGCCAATTCACAGAGACATAACCTAAACTGCAACAGAGATTATCTTGACTAAAAGAGATTATTAAGAAAATATATCCATTTCATTTAAACTTCAATGTTCCATCTGTTGAATCTCTTCTGTTAAAAGCTCAAAGTTTACTCATTAAATCATCTTATTTATTAAATGCCCAACTGATACTTTAGGGGCACAATCATGAGTTAGAAGCTTAAGATTTAGAATAACATTTAGATGCCTGTTAGAATAAAAACCTTAAGCATTGCCCTTTCACACGTCCTCATTGGAAAGTGGGGCTACAGGCAATGGTGGGTGAGGGTTGGGGGGTGGAAGAAGCAGAAAGAGCACTAACCTAGTTTTGAGAGAAGCAAAATCTACCAATCTAGCTCTGCCTAGGAAACATCATTTAGCCTGATTCTGCTGTGTTTTGTATGTTCTACCTGCCTTGTCAAATTGCATATATTATGTTTTGTTTTAATCAGTTGAGATACTTGTCAAATGACTTTCTGCTAAAGAAAATGAAACACAGCTTACTAAACACAAACACAATAATCTGTATTTGCTATATGTTTAGTTTACAAAGTGCTCCTCAAGAATTATATCCTTAAATATTTTCAAAGATTTGGGAACTCTTACTTGATTTGTGAGGGAAAGAAACTATGACTGGGATGAGATAGGCATTCAATGTAGAAATTATTACAGTGAGCTTTATCATTATCTACCATGCAGCCATTTCCAAGTTGTTTTGTTAGTGTCTGAAGAAATTTTTTTAACCAAAAGTTAAATCTGCTATCTACTTTGTAGATTCTAAAGCTAATTTGATAGATTATATCTTTTTCTCTTTAACAGCCTTAAACTTTTTCATGATAGATAAGCTTTTGCCAATTTCCAATCTTTGCCAAACTGATCAAGTAACTGATTTTATGACTTGTCTCATGGAGCTCATTTCCAATTTGACATTTTTCCTCCTACTATTTTAAGTTATTTTTCATTGTTAGTTCATTGATTTATGCATTCCCATCCTTCTGTTTTCCTGTTATCTCAGTATTTCTTAAGCATAGATTGGAATTATTAATAGTAAAGTAACTAATAGAATGATAAAATAGCGAAATATTATAATACACAGAGAAAGATCCCCAAAGGTTGCTTAGATACTAGAAGGTAGCTTTGATCTCTAAAAAGATCAAATAGATATATATGATAACTGCTAAATAGAATGACAGATTTTAGATAGAAAGGAAAATTTTTTGTTTGTTTTTGGAACCATTTTAATGAAGAATAAAAGTCATTGAAATATCAATCCCTAGAAATAATTAAAATTCCTCTATAATTCAACTCAGAAACTAAAATTTCCTACTACTGTTTTAAAAGTAGCTGCTGAAGCATGAATATCAGAAGGAAAATAAAAAGATCTCTTGAATCAGTAGCTTGATCCCCTTCTGTGCTAGTTCCCTTTTCCCAGAAATATACTTTGTACTGTTTTGTAGTTGAGTTTGAAGTGTCTCAAGAGGTGGTGGTTCTGGCACTTCCTTGGCAGCGTATTTCACAGTCTAATAATCTTAATAGCTTTAATACTCTGGAATGTGTTTAATCCTGTCTTATTTGTTTGTATAGGCTAAAATTTTCCAAGGGCCTCTCATCACCCTAGCAATAGGAATTTTTAAATAGTTTCATCGCTTTTTAATTGCTTAAACTTTTACTTTTTATTTTCAGTGTTTAAAATAAAAGGTTTAGAATGAGCATTTTAGTTTGTTCTGCAAAGGCCCTGAATGGTTGGTTATAACCAGGATCACTTTCAGCATGCTTTCTCAGCTTAATCTTACAAGTTTCTCCTTTTGTTCCTTCTCATCAAATTGAATTCTCTGAGTCTTTATTTAGATACATGTGTGCTCTATCACTTTAGTAATGTCCAACTTTTTGTGACCCCATGAACTGTAGACTGCCAGGCTTTCCTGTCCATGGGATTTTACAGGCAAGAATACTGGAGTGGGTTGCCATGCCCTCCTCCAAGGGATCTTCCTGACCCAGGGTTCAAACCTGCATCACTTATGTCTCCTGCATTGGTAGGTGGGTTCTTTACCACTAACACCACCTGGGAAGCCCCTCTTATTTAGATAGCAGTAATTTAAATAGTACCTATAATTTACTCCATGTTTACTGCATGATGGGCTGTGCACTTTAGCAAAGTTTCTTGATCTTAGCACTATTGACATTTGGGGTCGGATAATTCCTGGTTATAGGGGACTATTCACTGTAAGATGTTGAATAGTATCCCTAGGTCCTACCAACTAGATGCGAGTAGTATCCCCAAGTTGTAACAACCAACAGTGTCCCCAGTGTTCCCTAAGGAGCAAAACTGCTCCTGAGAACCATTGACTTACATGGTCTCATTTAACCCCTACAAAACCCTTGTAAAACAAATGGTATTATAATTTTATAGCTAAAGAAAATAAGGCTAAAAGAGGATAAATAACTTATCTAGAATCACACAGCTAGCAAGTGGAGAAGTCAAGATTTGAACCCCACTTCTGACTTCAGAGCTAATGATTTTCCTCCTGTCAATACAAACTTACCTCAATAATATATTCACAGTGTTAGTTTTGCTCTAATATTTTTATCACATTTGAGTTGAGTGGCATTTCTTTTTCTTCACATTTCCTCACACCTTTTCTTCACATGTATTTCATTCGAACTGTTAAGTCTCATTCCTTAGAGGAAAATAACTCCCTCAGCTTCTGTGTAAAGAACTTTTTTGTATTATTATTAACCAGTACTTTATCATTGTCTTTTTTGAAGCCAGGGTGTCTTATATAATTTATCAAGATCTCATTTTGTTTTAATCTCAACTTCTAAAGAATGTGGGATCACTCTAAGCTTGCCTAATCCACACATTTCATTATTTGTTCCACTATTATGTCAATAAAATATTTGCTATTCTAGATGGCATACTCCCTTACATGTCTCTTCCCAAAATACCTTTCTTTCTGTTTGGATTTTTGCCAGTTTGTAATGCACTGATTCCATCTATAATTCATAGTATTCTGACTATCCAAAAAGATAAGATCAGGTGTTGAGGAGAAGCAGAGGCAAAGGATAATGAACAGGTAAGCAGTGTGTTAGAAGCAGCAGCATCCAAAGAGCCTATTCCTTCATCTCCTAGAGGCATATGCCTTAGGAAAAGCATCAAAACACCACAGAATGCAGTTTGAACTCAATCTTAGTCAACATAAATGAAGAGTATGAAATACAGTTGACCCTTGCACAACACAGGGTTTAGGAGTGCCAACCCTCTACACAGTCACAAATCTTTGTATTGCTATCTCTGCTTCAAAAAGAAAGGAATAAACTGATAAATGACTCACCAAGGGCAGGAAGCTGAAACAGTTTAGATAGCATCAAGACTCAAACCATAGTTCTTTTGATTCCATATATTGTGATCCCTGATCGAACACAAAATTTTCCCTGAACTTAAAGATCTGTAAAATGGAAATGTTTTATTGAAAAAACATACATATAAGTGGAGCCTCACAGTTCAAACCTGTGTTATTCAAGGGTCAGCTGTATATGGTTTAAACTTAGCTTTGAGATCCTTGTTTATACTTATTAGCTGCAGTAAAAACCCTGATTTACATTTTAAAAGTTCAGCAATGGTTTCAGAGGAAAAGGAGGACATCTTTTTAAATGTTTCATTCTAGGACCTACAGAAAAAGCTAAGCTGACCAAAAAAAAATAGACTCATTTTTTTCCCTTTGGTGACTCTAATCACATTTTCTTGAGATCTGCACTCCAGCTATAACAGAATGAGATTCAGAGGTTGTGGAGAATGTCAAATAAGCCAAAGAACAAAGCTACAACTTTGGACCATGAAGTGCTGAGAGACATATACTGAATTGCTTTAGGAGTATAAGGTTTTTCTTAAGGGTGACCAAAGTAATTAATTTGTAAGACATTTGGCTAAATTGAATGTGAAACCCAACTCTCATATGGAACAGAGTTCATTCAAATACTAGTGGTGTGAGTCCATGGCAGAGGTTTCATGAACACTTTTCTCTGACAGCTGCAAGCTATGAAATAACTGAATTACTGATCAGATATTTTGTAAACAACCTGTGAGGTGATTGAATTCAGTCTGTTTCCTTTTCCTAGTTTGCACGTGTAAGCACATGCAAGTAACTTGAACAAATGAATGGTATGTACTAAAATGGCATATTTCCTTGTGACATCTAGATACTTAGGAGAAAATTAGGGAGTGTGAAACGTAGGTTGACTTTGGGCCCTTAGAAGTTTCTGTTTACAGCTTTACTATGCTTATCAACAGACCATACGCTTCCTAAAATATATATAATTTAATTTATTTTTGGATGTGTTGGGTCTTTGTTGCTGTGCAGGCTTTTTGTCTTGTGGTGGAGCATGCAGGCTCCTCTCTAGATGTGGTGTGCATGCTTCTCATTGCAGTGGCTTCTCTTGTTGCAGAGCATGGGCTCTAGGGCACGCAGGCTCAGTAGTTGTGGCTCCGAGGCTCTAGAACACAGGCTCAATAGCTGTGGTGTACAGGCTCAGTTGCTCTGTTGCATGTGGGATCTTCCCAGATCAGAGATCAAACTCATGTTTCCTGCATTGGCAAACAGATTCTCTTCCACTGAGCCACCAGAGAAGTGAAGAAGTGAAGTGAAGTCATTCAGTTGTGTCCAACTCTTTGCAACTCCATGGACTGTAGCCTACCAGGCTCCTCTATCCAAGGGGTTTTCCAGGCCAAGAATACTGGAGTGGGTTGCCATTTCCTTCTCCAGGATATATTCCCAACCCAAGGATTGAACCCAAGTCTCCCACATTGTAGGCAGACACTTTACTGTCTGAACCACCTAATACAAATGAAGGATCTTACCCAGTCAGAAACACTCACAAACTTAGAAAACCAACTTATTATTATCAAAAATATGTTAGGGGTGAGGGATAAATTAAGAGTTTGCTAGTAACATACACATATTGGGGCATGCTTAGTCGCTTATGTCCAACTCTGAGACACCATGGAGTGTAGCCCACCAGGTTCCTCTGTCCATGGGGTTTTCCAGGCAAGAGAAGTGGAGTGGGTTGTCATTCCCTCCTCCAGGGGATCTTCCTGGCCCAGGGATCGAAGGCATGTCTCTTGCATCTTCTACATTGGCAGGCAGGTTTTTTACCACTAGCACACCAGAGAAGTCCCTCAAAAAAAATACCTTTGTTTAAAAGACTCAGGAGGGTTGAGGAAATAGCTTTTTATACATTGTTTAATGATATATCAAAGCCCAGTATTGAAAATGCCATGGAAAACATCTGGTTGAAATTGAAACAAAAGTGATAATTTCCCAAATAGTTAAATACATGTTAAGTTGGAGGTAAAATACCAAATATTCTGGTTTTAAACTCAAGTTTTTCACATATTTTGCTGAAAGATGTCAGGAAGATATTGACTTGAGCTCCGCTAAGTATCCAGTGAACAAATCATTTTTCCAAAGTAGTAGGTATGTCACATAATTTCCAGAATCCCTGTGACTGTATCAAAATGTTCCTGAGTAAGATGAGATGCTTGCAAGTGAGTTCTTTTAAAATTCAGATGGTTTCACAGTTTTCACAAACATTGATGAATATTAAACATCAGAGATGTTATCATTCCATGTGTTGTTTAATTACCAGAATTCTCATATTCGAGGGGGCTCCTTTTTGGATTATGACTGAGGAAGGTAAGGACATAAATAAAATTAGGTGATTTACTTGTGTCGATACAAAGTAGACACTCTATGTACCTCTGTCTTAGCAAACAGTGCTTGTTTTAGGTTGTGTTCTCCCAACAGCAAACCCAGAGCAGGGATTTAAATGCACATAGTTTATTTGGGAGGTAGTTCCAGCAATTATGGAGCAGGAAAGGAAGACAGGATAGACAAGGGAAAGAAGCCAGTACGGACTGCATTGTGATCAGGTTCCCACTGAGGGCAACTGGGCCACAATCCCATTGAGAAATTTCAGGAGACAGTGGAGAAGATACCTCTGAGCTGATCTACCCAAGAGCCAAGGGGACTCATGGTATATTCCTTCCGCTTCTGATTGTCATTTATGGGTGGGCAACTGCTCCCAAGGGCAAAAGTCCCCAGAGTGGGCCTGCCCTGTGCATAGCTTGAGCAAGCTCCTGGGGCTGGAGACTGCCCTCTGGTACAGAGACACAAAAGCTTGTAGTAAGATGCCCTTGACTCTTGAGTGGGACACTGATTGATTGCTTCTGTGATGGCACTGTTATTGCCTAAAATATCAACCTAAAGTCCCCGAAATGAAAAATTCAAATAGGTCAGAGTTTGGGATCAGACCTGTGAAATCCAAGTTCTAATAACTCCCTTAAAAAAATAAGGAAACCAATATTTTCCTGATATTCCTCAAAATTGTTGCTCACCCAAGAAAATCTATGGAACCCTTGTAAATAGGTTCCCTCCCCATTTTTCCAGCCAAGGCTGTTGTATGCTAGCCCAGTTTAAACAGAAACTCACTGGTTCTGACTTGCTTTTGTCAATTTGCTGATGGCCTGAGTTGCTTCTTTTATGCACACTTTATAACTGAAAGAGTGGTCCTTGGAAATGAGTCTTGACAATCATTTTAGTTAGCAGCAAGTTGAAAACTATCTTTTCTTTCTTCCCCCAGTAACCTTAATGAACCAAAAGATAAGCTTAAAAAGTTTTGCCCTAAAGGTTTCTCAACTGGCAACTGATCAAAATGTGCAGAGGCAAAAATCTTAGACAACTATTTCCTATTCAGGCAGATTTTTAAACTGTTAGCTAAGAGGTGAAGGAAGGTCCAAGATTACTAGAATCGTTTATAAGTTGTTGTCAGCACTCTTTGTTCTACTCTGAAACTACAAAGACTCCAGGAAAAAAAAATTCATGTGCATCCCAAAGATAAACTTTTAACAAAAATATTCTTTACTCCCTGAAGAGCTTATCTCTTCCCAACTATCCTTAATAACTACCCTTAATCTTTTCTAGTCTCACAGTTGAGGAAATCCTTAAATATGCAGTTAAAACTGAACAAAACCAGAACCATAAAGCACAAGAGAGTAAGACAAAATATTCACTCGCATCTGTACACTTTTGCTATATTTTCCTTTTAGATGAAGTTTATAAGGTCCATTTCAATTTTGATCAGACCCTATTTTGATTTTTTTTTAGGATGATGGTTTGGATTTTTTTAGGATAATGGTTTTTCTCTCTTGATTTCTTTTACTTTCTTTGAGTCAGTCTTAGGCCAACTTTTATAACAGGTTCAGATGCTCCAAGAAAATGCTTCATTATATGTCAGTACATTCTCATTCTTCTTTAAACTTACCTAAACACCTGTACCCTGAGTGAGGCAATACTGGGAAGAGATAGTAAGGGGAAGACCTCAGATGAAGAAGAAAGCTCTACCAACTGAGCCCTTTGTTGCAGAACAGCACTTTCTAGTGAGCATTTTCTAATCATTCTTGTTTTCCAGAAACAAGTTCTCTGCTGTTATATTTTCAGTAACTAGTGTCATTTTAGAGATGCTCTTTTTATGTGCAAGTCAGATGGCACATTTTAAATCATCTCCTCTTGTAAAATGCCATGATAGAGAGCATTATATAAGTTCAAGGCATGTACGATACTATGCACAATTCTTGCTGAATAAAAGTAGATCTTAGCATCATCTAGTTAGTCTCTTAACAATCCTTTAATGGCCCATGCCATATGAAACACTCAGGTGGTTAGATAGGATGTTTCAGCTTCATTAAACCAAGCATCTAGTGTACATATAAATTGTTTAGGTGCTTGATCACATTGTTTTCATGTCTGATCTGCTGACTTGGCTTTGTGGCAGTAAAGCCCTGGAATCCCACTTATTCTCTGAAAATGTGTTTATTTCTAATGAATAATGATATCTTTAAGTTACTTTTCCAACATTTCCATAGTGATTGGCATAGGCCCTGACTTTATTACATGTCTCCATTAATTGATCATAATAAAAATAATACCAGACTCACTTAAAGATGAAATTTATAAAACAAAACATTGTTACTATTCTGAAGTGAGACTGAACAATGCAAAGTACTGCTAGACTTGGGTTTTCTGGAAATATAATCTTTACTGTTTTCAGAAAAATAACTTGAAGTATTCTTTTGGACTATCTAATGAGATGAACTACCAGATTTATTGCCTTTTATAAACTTGAAGGGGTTGAATGGTTGTTCTTTTTCTTGTCTGATCCAGTTCTCTTTAAGTGTTTCAAGCCAGCATTGGCATCGCAGCATGTGGCTTTTCCAGGACTGTCTGGTGGTACTGCTGTGAAATGTGATTAGGGAATTTGAGAGAGAAGGAAGTTGGCTGAAGGTCATTACCAATTAGGTGAAAACTAGAGGCTACTGAACTACTCAAAGATAGTAATGAATAATTATCCAAACTTTCTGAAAGATATTTAGAATGTAATATCATTGTGGATTTTCATTAAGTTGAAAAATAGCAGAAACAAGTCCATCCAGACACGCAAATACACATATCTCTATGGCAGGGCAATTTCCTGTAATCAGAGAGAAGTGGGGAATGGGCTGAGGTTGGAGCAGGATTACAGTATAGCTTAAGCCATCATCAGTAGGTACCTAAATAGGTAAGAGAAGCTTAAGCCAAAGTATGGCCCTTTAATTACTGATCCTAGTAGCCTCACAGGCCTCTGAATGATGACAGGAAGTTCTGCCATAGTTTCTTGGTTATTAGAGAAAAAAATAAGGTAGCCATCTCCTGAGACCAGCATTTACCTCACCTAATGGAAGGGGATTAGATTCCTTGCTTGTTTCTCTAATAGGCTGATATAAAATACCAATTTTCCCCAGTTTATAATTATATTGCAAATATTCCCTGTGAGCATATAAGTGTATAACAACAACTTAATTGTTTTGAAAGGTAAAATGCAGAATAAACAACTATCCACAAAATTGGATCCTTTTCTCATGTGTTACTTTAATTACAGTCATTTCAACAGCATCACCAATTACATCTCCTGTTTTTCTCAAAAGCAATATAATTATAGATAAATAGCTCAAGTAAAGATGTGGCCATGCAGCCCAGAAACATATAACTGACTTTAGTGAGCCCAGAATGAATAATAATTTAATATTTATCATTAAACTCTATAAGCAAAAGGAAACCATAATAATGTAAGTCTTAAGCATTAAAAAGGAAAAGATATGGCAATCCCACCAGAAGAAACTGCTTTACCTAGAATAGAATACAAAGAGTGGGAAAATAAAAGTCAAAGAGCCATCAGAAAATCCTCCATTAGAGGTTAGAAAATTTTGGAAAATTAGAAATAAAAATTTCAGACAGTGCTTGGTAATTTGGCCCAAATTACAAACAATAAGAGTCTATGATGAAGGTGGATATTATAGATCAGCTTTTTCTCATTTCTCACTTAGAGAATGCTTTGTAAAATTAGGCTGTGTTATGTCTCAGAAATGCACTGAATTATCCAAACATATCTGAGTCAGAACTTCTAAAGAAGATAAAGAAGTCAAATACATCCATAGAAAATAGAAATACTAAATTACATATCTATTCTGTGAAAGGAACTCTTCGGCAGCTATGAATCATAAGATGAAAATTAGTTCTGTGTTTGACTACAGGAAAACTAAATCCAAATTAAACTAATTTAGTGCTGTCATTTTTATACATTAAACAAATATTATTAAAGAAACAATCAATAGAGTGAAAAGGAAAACTACAGACTGGAAAAAATACTTGTAGATCATTTCTGATATAGGTTAACATCCAAAATACAAGGTCCTCTTCCAACTCAACAGCAAAAATAAATACAGCTTAATTAAAAATGGGTAAAGGAACTAAATAAACATTTCTCCAAAGAAGACATACAAATAGCAAGTAGGTATATGAAAAAGTGCTTAACCTTAATAATCACTGAAGTGAAGTGAAAATCATTTAGTTGTGTCCGACTCTTTGTGACCCCTTGGACTATACAGTCCATGGAATTCTCCAGGCCAAAATACAGGAATGGTAGCCTTTCCCTTCTCCAGGGGATCTTCCAACCCGGGGATTGAACCCAATAATCATTAGAGAAATGCAAATAAAACGACAGTGCAATATCACATCACACCTGTTAAGATGGCCATTATCAAAAATTAACAAGTGTTGAAAAGAATGTAGAGAAACTGGAAACCTTGCACACTGTTGGTGGGAATGTGACATTGCAAAGCCAATCTGAAAAACAGTATGGAGAATCCTCAAAAAATTAAAAATAAAACTACCATATGATCCAGAAATCCCACTCTAGGTACTTATCCAAAGACTTGAAATCATGATCCTGAAGAAATATTTGGACTCCCATGTTCACTGCAGCATTATTCATGATAGCCAAGTTGTAGAATCAACCTAAATGTCCATTGAGAGATGAATGGATAAATAAAATGTGTTATGTGTGTACATGTGTGTGTATATACAATGTGATATTATTCAGCATTAAAAACTAAGGAAATCCTATCATATTGCAAAAACATGGATGAACCTTGAAGACATTTTGCTGTTCAGTCATTAAGTCATGTCTGATATTTTGTGACCCCATGGTCCGCAGCATGCCAGGCATCCCAGTACTTCACTCTCTCCCGGAATTTCCTCCTACTCATGGACATTGAGTCAGTGATGCCATCCACCCATCTCATCCTCAGTTGCCTCCTTCTCCCCTTGCCCTCAGTCTTTCCCAGCATCAGGGTCGTTTCTAGTGAGAAGACTCTTCGCATCAGGTGACCAAAGTATTGGAGCTTCAGCTTCAGCATCAGTCCTTCCAATGAATACGCATGACTGATTTCTTTAACGATTGACTAGTTGGCTCTCCTTGCTGTCCAGGGGAATTTCAAGAGTCTTCTCCAACATGACAGTTCAAAAGCATCAATTCTTCAATGCTCAGCCTTCTGTATGGTCCATTTCTGACATTCGTACATGACTACTGAAAAAATCATAACTTTGACTACACAGACCTTTGTTGGCAAACTGACATCTCTGCTTTTTAATATGCTGTCTAGGTTTGCAGGAGCACGGTGGCTGCAACGGCTCAGGAGCACGGCAAGGGGAGCTACCCATCATCCATGGTAAGGAGAAGCAGCTGTGCTTTGCTGGAGCAGCCCTGAAGAGATACCCCATGTCCAAGGTAAGAGAAACCCAAGTAAGATGGTAGGCACAGAGAGAGGGCATCAGAGGGCAGACAGACTGAAACAAAAATCACAGACAACTAGCCTATCTGATCGCATGGATCAAGCCTTCTATAACTCAATGAAACTAAGCCATGCCGTGTGGGGCCACATAAGACTGACAGGTCATGGTGGAGAGGTCTGACAGAATGTGGTCCACTGGAGACGGGAATGGCAAACCACTTCAGTATTCTTGCCTTGAGAACCCCATGAACAGTATGAAAAGGCAAAAAGATAGGACACTGAAAGAGGAACTCCCCAGGTCGGTAGGTGCCCAATATGCTACTGGAGATCAGTGGAGAAATAACTCCAGAAAGAATGAAGCGATGGAGCCAAAGCAAAAACAACACCCAGTTGTAGATGTGACTGGTGATAGAAACAAGGTTCAATGCTATAAAGAGCAATATTGCATAGGAACCTGGAATGTTAGGTTCATGAATCAAGGCAAATTGAAAGTGGTGAAACAGGAGACGACAAGAATGAACATAGACGTTCTAGGAATCAGCGAACTGAGATGGACTGGAATGGGTGAATTTAACTCAGATGACCATTATATCTATTACTGTAGGCAGAAATCCCTTAGAAGAAATGGAGTAGCCATCATAGTCAATGAAAGAGCCCAAAATGCAGTACTTGGATGCAATCTAAAAAATGACAGAATGATCTCTATTTGTTTCCAAGGCAAACCATTCAATATCATGATAATCCAAGTCTATCCCCTGACCAGTAATGCTGAAGAAGCTGAAGTTGAACAGTTCTATAAAGACCTACAAGACCTTCCAGAACAAACACCCCAAACAGATGTCCTTTTCATTGTAGGGGACTGGAATGCAAAAGTGGGAAGTCAAGAAACACCTGGAGTAACAGGCAAATTTGGCCTTGAAGTACAGAATGAAGCAGGGCAAAGGCTAATAGAGTTCTGCCAAGAGAACACACTGGTTATAACAAACACCCTCTTCCAACAACATAAGAGAAGACTCTACACATGGACATCACCAGATGGTCAACACCAAAATCAGATTGGTTATATTCTTTGCAGCCAAAGAAGGAGAAGCTCTATACAGTCAGCAAAAACAAGACTAGGAGCTGACTGTGGCTCAGATCATGAACTCCTTACTGCCAAATTCAGACTAAAATTGAAGAAAGTGGAAAAAACCACTAAACCATTCAGGTATGACCTAAACCAAACCCCTTATTACTATACAGTGAAAGTGATAAATAGATTTAAGGGACTAGATTTGATAGACAAAGTGCCTGATGAACTATGGACAGAGGTTCATGACCCTGTACAGGAGACAGGAATCAAGACCATCCCCAAGAAAAAGAAATGCAAAAAGGCAAAATGGCTGTCTGAGGAGTCCTTACAAATAGCTGAGAAAAGAAGAAAAGTGAAAAGCAAAGTAGAAATGGAAAGATATACCCATTTGAATGCAGAGTTCCAAAGAATATCAAGGAGAGATAAGAAAGCCTTCCTCGGCAATCAATGCAAAGAAATAGATGAAAACAATACAATGGGAAAGACTAGAGATCACTTCAAGAAAATCAAGAAAATTAGCAATACCAAGGGAACATTTCAGGCAAAGATGGGCTCAATAAAGGACAGGAATGGTATGGACCTAACAGAAGGAGAAGATATTAAGAAGAGGTGGCAAGAATACACAGAAGAACTGTACAAAAAAGATCTTCATGATCCAGATAATCACGATGGTATGATCACTCACCTAGAGCCAGACATCCTGGAATGTGAAGTCAGGTGGACCTTAGGAAGCAACACTGCAAAAAAAGCTAGTGGAGGTGATGGAATTCCAGTTGAGCTATTTCAAATCCTAAAAGATGATGCTGTGAAAGTGCTGCACTCCATATGTCAGCAAATTTGGAAAACTCAGTTGTGGCCACAGGACTGGAAAAGGTGTTTTCATTCCAATCCCAAAGAAAGTCAATGCCAAAGAATGCTCGAACTACCACACAATAGCACTCATCTCACACGCTAGTAAAGTGATGCTCAAAATTCTCCAAGCCAGGCTTCAGCAATACGTGAACCATGAAATTTCAGATGTTCCAGCTGGTTTTAGAAAAGGCAGAGGAACCAGAGACCAAATTGCCAACATCCACTGGATCACTGAAAAAGCCAGAAAGATCCAGAAAAACATCTATTTCTGCTTTATTGACTATGCCAAAGCCTTTGACTGTGTGGATCACAATAAACTGTGGAAAATTCTGCAAGAGATGGGAATACCAGACCATCTGACCTGCCTCTTGAGAATCCTGTGCACAGGTCAGGAAGCAATAGTTAGAACTGGACATAGAACAACAGACTGTTTCCAAATAGGAAAAGGAGTATGTCCAGGCTATACATTGTCACCCTGCTTATTGAACTTATATGCAGAGTACGTCATGAGAAACGCTGGGCTGGAAGAAGCACAAGCTGGAATCAAGATTGCCGGGAGAAATATCAATAACTTCAGATGTGCAGATGGCACCACCCTTATTGCAGAAAGTGAAGAAAAACTAAAGAGCCTCTTGATGCAAGTGAAAGAGGAGAGTGAAAAAGTTGGCTTAAAGCTCAACATTCAGAAAACTAAGATCATGGCATCCGGTCCCAACAAATCATGGCTAATAGATGGGGAAACAGTGGAAACTGTGTCAGACTTTATTTTTCTGGGCTCCAAAATCACTGGAGATGGTGATTGCAGCCATGAAATTAAAAGACGCTACTCCTTGGAAGGAGAGTTATGACCAACCTAGGAGAGTGAAGATGGCGGAGGAATATTCTAACACCATACACAAAAATAAACTCAAAATGGATCAAAGATCTAAACATAAGACCAGAAAATATAAAACTCCTAGTGGGAAACATAGGCAAAACACTCTCCGACATAAACCAAAGCAGGATCCTCTATGACCTACATCTCAGAATATTGGCAATAAAATCAAAAATAAACAAATTGGACCTAATTAAAATTAAAAGCTTCTGCACAACAAAGGAAACTAAAAACAAGGTGAAAAGGCAGCTTTCAGAATGGGAGAAAATAATAGCAAATAAAGCAACTGACAAACAATCTCAAAAATATACAAGCAACTCCTGCAGCTCCATTCCAGAAAAATAAACAACCCAATCAAAAAGTGGGCCAAAGAACTCAACAGACATTTCTCCAAAGAAGACATAAAAATGGCTAACAAACACATGAAAAGATGCGCAACATCACTCATTATCAGAGAAATGCAAATCAAAACCACAATGAGGTACCACTTTACACCAGTCAGAATGGCTGCCATCCAAAAGTCTACAAGCAATAAATGCTGGAGAGGATGTGGAGAAAAGGGAACCCTCTTACACTGTTGGTGGGAATGCAAACTAGTACAGCCACTATGCAGAACAGTGTGGAGATTCCTTATAAAACTGCAAATAGAACTGCCATATGACCCAGCAATCCCACTGCTGGGCATACACACCAAGGAAACCAGAATTGAAAGAGACAAGGGTACCCCAATGTTCATTGCTGCATTGTTTACAATAGCCATGACATGGAAGCAACGTTGATGTACATCAACTGACGAATGGATAAGACAGCTGTGTTACATATACACAATTGAATATTACTCAGCCATTAAAAAGAATACATTTGAATCAGTTCTACCGTGGTGGACAAAACTGGAGCCTATTATACAGAGTGAAGTAAGCCAGAAGGAAAAACAACAATACAGTATACTAATGCATATATATGGAATTTAGAAAGATGGTAATGATAACCCTGTATGTGAGACAGCAAATAGGATGCAGATGTACAGAATAGTCTTTTGGATTCTATGGGAGAGGGCAAGGGTGGGATGATAAGGGAGAATAGCACTGAAACATGTAAATTATCATATGTGAAATGAATCGCCAGCCCAGGTTTGATCCTTGATACAGTGTGCTCAGGGCTGGTGCACCAGGATGATCCAAAGAGATGGAATCGGGAAGGAGGTGGGAGGGGGGTTCTGGAGGGGGAACACATGTATACCCATGGCAGATTCATGTCAACGTATGGCAAAACCAACACAATAATGTAAAGAAAATAAATAAAATAAAAAAAGAAAGTTATGACCAACCTAGACAGCATATTGAAAAGCAGAGACCTTTGCCAACAAAGGTCCATCTAGTACAGGTTATGGTTTTTCCAGTGGTTATGTATGGATATGAGGGGTGAACTATAAAGAAAGCAGAGCGCCGAAGAATTGATGCTTTTGAACTGTGGTGTTAGAGAAGACTCTTGAGAGTCCCTTGGACAGCAAGGAGATCCAAGCAGTCCGTCCTAAATGAAATTAGTCCTGGGTGTTCATTGGAAGGACTGATGTTGAAGCTGAACGTCCAATACTTTGGACACCTGATGCGAAGAGCTAACTTATTTGAAAGACCTTGATTCTGGGAAAGATTGAGGGCAGGAGGAGAAGGGGACGACAGAGGATGAGATGATTGGATGGCATTATCGAGTCAATGGACATGGGTTTGGGTGGACTCTGGGAGTTGGTGATGGACAGGGAGGCCTGGTGTGCTGTGGTTCGTTGGGTCACAAAGAGTCGGACATGACTGAGAAACTAAACTGAACTGAACTAGGTTTGTCATAGCTTTTCTTCCATGGAGCAAGCATCTTTTAATTTCATGGCTGTGGTCACCATCTGCAGTGGTTTTAGAGCCCAAGAAAATAAAATCTGTCACTGTTTCCACTTTTCCCATCTATTTACAATGAAGCAATTGGACCAGATGCCGTGATCTTAGTTTTTGAATGTTGAGTTTTAACCCAGCTTTTTCAATCTGCTCTTTCACCTTCATCAAGAGGTTCTTTCATTCCTCTTTGCTTTTTGCCACTATAGTGGTATTATCTGCATATCTGTGGTTGTTGATATTTCTCCCAGCAATCTTGAATTCAGCTTGTGCTTCATCCAGCATGGCATTTCACATGTTGTACTCTGCATAGAAGTTAAATAAGCAGAGTGACCATATACAGCCTTGATGTAGTCCTTTCCCAATTTTGAACCAGTCTATTGTTCCACATCCAGTTCTACCTGCAGCTCTTCTTCACCTGCATATAGGTTTCTCGGGAGGCAGATAAGGTAGTCTGGCATTCCCATCTCTTTCAGAATTTTCCACAGTTTGCTGTGATCCACACAGTCAAAGGCTTTAGCATAGTCAATGAAGCAGAAGTAGATGTTTTCCTAGAATTCTCTTGCTTTTTCTATGATCCAATGGATATTGCCAATTTGAACTCTGATTCCTCTTCCTTTTCTAAAGCCAGCTTATACATCTGGAAGTTCTTGGTTCAACTACCTTGAAGGATTTTGAGTATTACCTTGTAGCATGTGAAATGAGTACAATTGTGCAGTAGTTTTAACATTCTTTGGCAGTGCTCTTCTTTGGGGTTGAAATGAAAACTAACCTTTTCCAGTCCTGTGGCCACTGCTGAATTTTCCAAATTTTCTGGCATATTGAATGCAGCACTTCACAGCCTTATCTTTTAAGATTTGAAATAGTTCAGCTGGAATTCTGTCACTTTGATAGCTTTGTTTGGAGTAATGCTTCCTGGGACCCACTTGACTTCACACTTCAGGATGTCTGGCTCTAGGTGAGTGACCACACCATCATGGTTATCCAGGTCATTAAGACCTTTTCTTTTGTACAGTTCTTCTGTGTATTTTTGCCACCTCTTCTTAATCTCTTCTGCTTCTGTTAAGTCCTTACCATTTCTGTCCTTTATATGTTAAGTGAAATAAGCCAGCCACAGAAGGCTAAATACTGAATGATTCTACTTATATGAGGTATCTAAAATAGCAAAACTCATAGAAGAAGAACAATTATGGTGGCTTCCAGGAGCTAGGGGAAATGGAGTGTTGCTGTTCAATGAGTATACAGTTTCAGTTATGCAAGATATTCACATATTCTAGAACTCTGCTATACAACATGGCACCTATATTAAACAGTACTGTGCTATACACTCAAACCTTTATTAATATGGTAAATCTTATGTGTGTGTTTTTACTACAATAAGAAATGCAATTTTTACATGTAATCATTTCAACCTGTTTTTGAGATGTTTTGTCACTAAGACGTATCAATTATTGGCACATAAATACAAAAAAAAATCATGAATATCACTGTGGTTGCCAAAAAGGAAAGCATGATAAAATGCAGATGATTGTTTATGTCTTTGTTTTATAATAAACTATTTTTAAACTTTTTTAGAAGTATATATCAGAAATATATAGCTCAGTTATTTATTACAAAAGTGAACACACCAAGCAACCATCACTTAGATCAAGACAGCAAATTATCAGCCTCCAAAAAGCCACACCATCTTGCCTCCTCTCAATCAGGATCCATTTATCTCCCAAATGTTACCACTATCCTGAATTCCAAAAACACACATTAGTTTTGCTTCTTCTTGAACTTTATGAAAAAATAATCATACAGTATCTATTCTTTAGTGCCTAACTTCTTTCAGGCAATAATATTATTTACCTATTCTATACTTGATGCAAATTTAATGGTATTTCCCCCTATTTCCTAGTCATTTCAAATAAAGCTGATGTTAAACACTTCTGAACAGACCTGGTACAAATATGTATACATTTCTATTGGTGACATGGCTCAGAGTCTTGGGATATGCATGTGTTCAATTTTGGTAAACACTGACAAAGTTTTAATCGAATCAGTTAAACCTCTCCCCAGTAGTATACACATTTCTCCTTGATCCACATTCTTGCCTACATTAGATAAGTTTAGAGGGTTTTTTTTGTTCTAATTTTAGCCATTTTGGTAAGTCTTTAGATGTTAGTTTCCCTCCTTAAAATTAGTTTAGCATTTGAATATCATATTTTGTGAAATGCCTATTTAAGTCTCTTGCCTGTTTTTCTGTTCTTTTGTCTTTTCATTTAAGCAAACTAACAAACAAATTAGCAGTTGGCCCATTTCTCCCACCTACCTCCTCTGGCAACCACCAGTCAATTCTCTGTATTTATCAGTTATCAGCTTGGGTTTAGTTTTTGCTTCTGTTGTTTCTTTTTTTCAGATTCCACATATAAGTGAAATCACACAGTATTTGTCTTTCTCTGTTTGACTTTAATCAGCATAATAATGCCTTCAAGGTCCATCTATGTCACAAATGGCAAGATTGCATTCTTTTTCATGGTCAAATAATGTTCCATTGTATGTATGTATATATGCATGTTATATGTGTGTGTGTGTGTGTGTGTGTATCACTTTTATTTATACATTCTTTATCCAATCATGCACTGATGGATACTTCAGTTGTTTCTTTCTTGGCTATTGTAAATATTGCTGCCATGAACAGATGAATATGGGGGTACAGATTATCTTTTTAAGTTGGTGTTTTCATTTTCTTCAGATAATATCCAGAAGTGGAATTGCTAAGTCATATAGTGGTCCTATTTTAATTTTTTGAGGAACCTCTATACTGTTCTCCATAGTAGCTGTACCAGTTTAGTTTCCCATCAATGGTCCGCAGAGGTTCCCTTTTCTTTACATCCTAGCAGACACTTGTTACTTATTGTCCATTTGATAATAAACATTCTAACAGGTGTGAGGTGATACCTCATCATGGTTTTGATTTGCATTTCCCTGATGGTTGGTTATGTTGAACATTTTTTCATGTACAGGTTGGATATCTATTGGGTTGGCCAAAAGGTTCATTTTACAGAAAAATATGAGTGAACTTTTTGGCCAATCTAGTGTATGTCTTCTTTGGAAAAATGTCTATTCATATCTTATGCCCATTTTAATCAGATTATTTTGCTATTGAGTTATATGAATTCTTTGTACAGTTTGGATATTAACCTCTTGTCAGATATAAAACTTGCAAATATTTTCTTCTCTTCAATAGGTTGCCTTTTCATTTTTTTGATGACTTCCTTTGTTGTGTAGATGTTCTTTAGTTTGGTGAGTACCAGTTGTTTATTTTTGCTTTTGTTACCTTTGTTTTTGGAGTCATATCTGAAAAATTATCAGTAAGATCAATGTCAAGGAGCTTACCACCTATGTTTTCTTCTAAGAGTTGTATGGTTTCAAGACTTACATTCAAGTCTTCACTCCATTTTGACTTAATTTTTGTATATGGTGCAAGAAAGTGGTCAAGTTTCATTCTTTTGCATGTGTCTGCCTGTCCAATTTTCCCAACATCATTTATTGAAGAAACTGTCCTTTCCCCATTGTATATCCTTGGCTCCTTTGTTTTAAATTAATTGATCTATATGCATGGTTTTATTTCTGGGCTGTTTTGTTTTTCTGTTCCAGTGATCTTTGTGTCTGTTTTTATGCCAGTAACATAGTGTTTTCATTATAGTTTTGTGATATAATTTGAAATCAGGAAGCATGATGCCTCTAGCTTTGTTTTTATTCCTCAAGACGTTTTGGCTATTCAGGGTCCTTTGTAGTTCCCTACATACATTAGGACTGTTTTTTTATTTCTGTGAAAAATTCCATTGGAATTTTGATAAGGAGGGCACTTAATCTGTAGGTTTCTTTTGGTGGTATGGACATTTAAACAATATTAATTCTTCCAATCCATGAGCATGGAATATCTCCCATTTGTATCTTCAGTTTCTTCCATCCATGTCTTACAGTTTTCATGTACACGTCTTTGACCTCCTTGGATAAACTTATTTCTAGGCATTTTATTCTCTTTTTTAAAAAATATTAATTTTTTCATTGAAGGATAATTACAATATTGTGCTGGTTTCTGCCACATATCAACATGAATCAGTCCTAGGTATACATATGTCCCCTAACTCTTGAAAGCCCCTCCCACCTCTACCCCTTTCCACCCCTCTAGGTTGTTGCAGAGCCCCAGTTTGAGTTACCTGAGTCATACAGCAAATTCCCATTTGCTATTTATTTTACATATGGAAGTGTATATGTTTCCATGCTACTCTCCATTCTTGCAGCCCTCTCCTTGCTCTCCCCACCCCGTGTCCATAAGTCTGTTCTCTATGTCTGTGTTTCCATTGCTGCCTTGCAGATAGGTTCATAACTACCATCTTTCTCGATTCTATATATATATGCATTAATATACAATATTTTTCTGTTTCTGACTTACTTTACTCTGTGTAATAGCCTCTAGGTTAGAGCCTATTAGAATTCTAACTTAGAGCCTCATTAGAACTGACTAAAATGTGCTCCTTTTATGGCTTTATAATATTCCATTATATATATGTGTGTATATATATACACCACAGCTTCTTTACCCATTCATCTGTTGATGAACATTTAGGTTGTTTCCATGTCCTAGTTATTGTAAATAGTGCTACAGCGAACACTGGGGTACATATGTCTTTTTCAGTTTTGGTTTCCTCAGGGTATATGCCTAGTAGTAGGATTGCTGAGTCACATGGTAGTTTTATTCCTATCTTTTTAAAGAATCTCCATACTGTCTTCCATAGTGGCTGTATCAATTTACATTCCCACCAACAGTGTAAGAAGGTTCCCTTTCTAACACACCCTCTCCAGCATTTATTGTTTTTGGATTCTTTGATGATTGCAGTATTTGTTTTAAATATTAAGTATTAATACTTAAGACTTAAACTGGTATTAAGTTTAAGTATTAAACTGGTATTAAGTTGTACGACCTGCTTGAATATTTTGGAAATTAACCCTTTGTCAGTTGTTTCATTTGCTATTATTTTCTCCCATTCTGAGAACTGTCTTTTCACCTTGTTTATAGTTTCCTTTGCTGTGCAAAAGCTTTTAAGTTTAATTAGGTCCCACTTGTTTATTTCATTTTTATTTCTGTTACTCTGGTAGGTGGGTCATAGAGGATCCTGCTGTGAGTTATGGCATACAGTGTTCTGCCTATATTTTCCTCTAAGAGTTTTATAGTTTCTGGTTTCACATATAGGTCTTTAATCCATTTTGAGTTTATATTTGTGTATGGTGTTAGGAAGAATACTAATTTCATACTTCTACATGCAGCTCTCCAGTTTTCCAAGGACCACTTATTGAAGAGACTGTCTTTTCCCCACTGTATATTCTTGCCTCCTTTGTCAAAGATAAGATGCCAATAGGTGTGTGGGTTTATCTCTGGGCTTTCTATATTGTTCCATTGGTCTGTATTTCTGTTTTTGTGCCAGCACCATACTGTCTTGGTGACTATAGCTTTCTAGTTTAGTCTGAAGTCAGGAAGGTTGATTCCTCCAGTTCCATTCTTCTTTCTCTCTAGATTGCTTTGACTATTTGAATGGTGAAATTTTTTGTTCTAGTTCTGTGAGAAATGATTAGGCATTTTGTTCTCTCTGATGCAATTATAAATGGGATTGTTTTGTTAATTTTACTTTCTGATAGTTACTTATTAGTGTATAGAAACACAATGAATTTTTGTATATTGATTTTGTATCCTGCAATTTTACTGAATTTTTTTTGTTAGTTCTAACACGTTTTTGGTGGAGTCTTTAGTTTTCAACATATAAAATTATGTTGTCCACAAATAATGACATTTTTACTTCCTCCTTTACAGTTTGTGTGTCTTTTCTTTCTTTTCCTTGCCTAACTCTTGTGGCTAGGACTTCCAATACTATGTTAAATACAAATAGCGAGAGTGAGCATCTTTGGCCTACTCCTGATTTCAGAAGAAAAGCTTTCAGCTTTTCAACATTGAATATGATGTTAGCTGGGCTTGACATATATAGTCTTTGTTATGGTGAGGTACATTCCCTTGATACCCACTTTGTTGCGAGTTTTTATCATAAATGGATGTTGAATTTTGTCAAATGTTTTCTTTGCCTCTGTTGAAATGATCATGTGATGTTTATGTATTGTGAAATGTGTTGTATCATTTTGTTTAGCAGACATTGAACCATCCTGAATCACTGGGATAAATCCCATTTGATGTAGGTGTATAATCCATTTAATATACTATTCAATTTGGCTTACAGATATTTTGTTGAGGATTTTTGCATCTATGTTCATCAGGAATATTGGCTTGCAATTTTCTTTCTTGAGTGTCTTTGGTATGGGTATCAGAGTAATGTTGGCCTCATAAAATGAGTTTGGAAGCATTCCTTTTTTGCTTTTTTTTCGGAAGAGTTTGATAAGGGCTGGTATTAATTCTTTGAGTGTAGAATTCACCAGTGAATCCATCTAGTTCTGGATTTTTGTTTGTTGGGAGATTTTTGATTACTGATTCAGACTCTTTACTAGTGATTGGTCTGTTCTCTATTTATTCATGATTCATTCTTTTGGTTGTATATTTATAGTTTATTAATTTCTTCTAATTTTTCCAGTTCGCTGGCATGTAAGTATGCTTAGTAGTCTCTTAATGATGTTCTTTATGTCTGTGGTATCATGTCTCATTTCTGATCTTAATTACTTGAGCCCTCTTTTTTTGTTTATCTTTTTCCAAAACCAGCTCCTGGTTTTATTGATCTTTTCTTTTTAGATTCTATTCATTTAATTATCTTATCTTTGTCATATCCTTCCATCTACCAACTCTGGGCTTCATTTTTGCTTTTCAAGTTCCTTGAGGTGTAAAGTTAGGTTGTTTATTTCAGATCCTTCTTGTTTCTTTAGGCAGACATTTATCACTATGAACTTCCCTCTTAGAACTGCTTTTGCTGCATGCCGTAAGTTTTGGTGTATTGTATTTCCATTTTTATTTGTCTCAATGCCTTTGGAATGTCTCTTCTGAGTTCTTTGTTTACCCTTGGGTTGTTCAGTAGCATATTGTTTAATCTTCATATATTTGTGAATTTTCCAGTTTTCTTCTTGTAATTGATTTCTAGTTTCATACAGACTTGTGTTGTGGCCTAACATAGCTATTTTGGAGAATGTTCAATGTGCACTTAAGAATATGAATTCTGTTGCCTTTGGATGGAATGTTCTGTATATATATGCTAAGTTTGTCTGGTATAACATGTCATTTAAGGCTGATGCTTCTTTATTGATTTTCTGTTTGGATGATCTGTCCATTGATGTGAGCGGGGTAGTAAAGTCCTGTACTATTTTCATCTTGCTGTCTAGTTCTCCCTTTAGATCTGTTAATATTTGCTTTATATATTTAGTTGCTTTTAGGGTTTCAACAGTAATCCTGGAGTATATATTAGGATCCCTCCTTCTTGGTGGTCTTTAACGTGAATTTTCACCCCAGGATGCTTCTGAGTCTATTGAAAGCTCTGTCGGACTTATTTGACTATCAGCAACTGCTTTTGGAATTGTCAAACACCTTGGGGTACAAAGCAATGCCAACTTCCAGGCTCACTTCTCTGATTTTTCTTCTCAGTAGGATCCTAGGGCCACTTAATCTAATCCTTGTACCTTGATATATTTCCTGTGCCTTCAAATAGAAGGGTTTTTAAAAATAATACTTTGTTCATATTTTCTCATTGTTCTCAGTGAGAGACATATTACATTGCCAAACACTGAACCCCCCTCAGTCTATGCACAACAGACACAGGCTTACACAAAATCTCTTGAGTACTTCCTAAATACTGGGGGCTAAACAAAAGGCTTATACTTAGTTATCTAATAATCCTCATAGTAACTCTAGGTTCAAGAATTTCCATTTTATAGACAAAGGTAAATATATTGTCTGAGACTGTATACTTTGTAATTTCCAGGTGTGGAATTTCATACATTTAGTTGTATTTTTGTCCTCACATTTTATGCTAGATATCTGTAAGTATTTTAATATTAAATGAGACAAATTTGGAGTTTTGTTTTTCCTTCACATACTAGAAAATGCATCTCTCATCACAGCTGTAGAAGTTGAAACTTTCCTCAATGTTCATCATTATTGTTGTATAATAGTTCACCTGCTTCATTATTTACTTCAACCCATTTCTTCTTTTTTCTAATTTTTATTGGAAAGGTTTCCAAACGTACTATGGAATAGAGTGTAGAATGAATCTTAATGAATTTATCACATAGTTTCAGTCGCCATAAATATTTTGGCATTTAAAAAACCTATTCCCCTTTACCTTCTCCTTTGCTATAGCCTTTTAAGCAACACCTCAGAATTTACCCCTTAAATACTTAAGTTTTCATCTACAAAAGTAAAAATACTTTTGCTTCATACTTTTAAAAGGTCCTACTTAATGTGTCTTGCTCATATCAAACTGGATCTCAACTTTATAAAAAAAAGCATCATCATTCCAAAAGTTCTATTCTAGGTATTTACTCAAGAATCAAATGTATATGTTCACCAAAATGCATATACAAGAATGTTCATAGCAGCTATATTCACAATATTAAAAAAAATAGAACTACCTAATAACCAACAGAAGACTATAGAAATTATAGCATATTCATACAACAGAACAAACTACTGCCACATGCATCAACATGAGTGAATTTCATGTACAAGGATGTTGAGTAAAAATAAATAGATGAAAAATATATATATATATATATTACCTTATTTATATACATTTCAAAAATAGGCAGAATTAATTCATAGTAATAACCTTTAGAAAAAAACTGAGCAACTTTGTGAGGAAATGTTGATTAGGAGAGTCTTTCTGTGATGCTGGAAATCTTTTTTTTTATTTTTCTCTGTGTGATGGTAACCCGAGTGAATCCCTATGTGAAAGCTCAGATGTCATACTCTTTATTCAAGTATTACATTATGATCCAGAAAAAAAGTAATTTTCAAAAGGAGTAACAACCATATTCTAGATTGGGAGTTGGAAAATTTTTTCTCAAGGAATGAGAAAGCAAAATATTTTGGCTTTGTGGGTCATAAGATCTCTGTCACAGCTCCCTACCTATATTACAGTGCAAAAGAAGCCATAGATGAGTGTTATGATAAAATTTTATGGATATCAACATTTAAACTTCATATAATTTTTGTCATGAAATATTCTTCTTCTT
This sequence comes from Antilocapra americana, assembly GCA_007570785.1. Lineage (NCBI taxonomy): Eukaryota > Metazoa > Chordata > Mammalia > Artiodactyla > Antilocapridae > Antilocapra > Antilocapra americana. The sequence continues at coordinate 1,173,636 of ML662331.1, read as the reverse complement.
TGTACTTTTTTTCCAATCATATAGATGTGTAGAAACAAGTCTTAGCTCATGCTGCTGCTGCTAAGTAGCGTCAGTTGTGTCCGACTCTGTGCAACCCCATAGACGGCAGCTCACCAGGCTCCCCCATCCCTGGGATTCTCCAGGCAAGAACACTGGAGTAGGGTGCCGTTTCCTTCTCCAATGCATGAAAGTGAAAAGTGAAAGTGAAGTCACTTAGTTGTATCCAACTCAGCAACCCCATGGACTGCAGCCTACCAGGCTCTTCCATCCATGGCATTTTCCAGGCAAGAGTACTGGAGTGGGTTGCCAGTGCCTTCTCCGTCTTAGCTCATGAGACATACAAAAATGCAGTGGGAATTTTGGACTACATATGGACAAAGGCTGTAGTTTGCAACCCCTGTTCTAGATATGCTTGTGTATAAACATATTAGAAATGTATGGATGAATATGGGCCTGAGAACTTTAGCAGTTCTGAAAAAGCTGGAGGCCAAATAGCCTGGATATCCATGGGTGGAAGATTTATTTCAGGTGTTCTACAACTGTAGGGGAAGATGAAAAGAGCCAGTGTTCCATGCTGGTTGGTGACAGTGGTCAGTAATGGGAATGTATATTGTTATTTTCATGCTATTATTTACCATGAAAGTAAATAATGCTCTCAGATTGGTGTCATTAGACCACGGTATAAGCATTTAACTTTTTCTTCCCTCTGTGCTTTTTATTTACCTGAAACTTTTACTGCACACAGTGGTGACAACAGTAATTTGGAATTTCAGGGAGATTCCAGTTTGTACGTGGAATATCTTAAATGAACTTTCTTTACCAGCCCATCTTCAAAGCAGATTTCTGTTATGGACATGTTTTGTGTGCGTGTGTGTGGCTGGGAGGTGTTCATGGCAGTGATGATAATAATAAGACTTGGCATTTATATGGTGTTGTCTCCTTTCAAAGTGCTTTTCTCTAAAAAGAACCTAAAGGGTACATTTTTAAGTCCATCTTCTTTTTACAGCAGTAGAAGCCAGTTTTTACTAACTCCAGAGAATCACTATGGCCTTTTTGAAAATATATACCTAGCTTGCTACCAGAAAACTCTGGCTATGACCAGCAATTTTCCTTCAAAAACTGTGCATTTTGCCCTTTTAATTCTATTTTTTCTTTCTGCTCTTCTATTATGCAAATTGCAGCTAATCATATAAATGAAAGTTAACTCACCTAATCCAATAGTCTCTTTGTATGACTTAAGTTACTTTGAATCATTACACTAACAAAAATATTGTGTATCTACAGAATCTGGATAATTAGTTTTCCATGCTGCCAAAATTTATTTAGTTCCTATATAATAAGCACTACAGGAGTAAGGAGTAGTTAAATAAAGGCTTCCTGAGAGAGCTCACAGTCTGCGGGAGAGACGGACTTGGAGGATAAGTCCCATTGCATCTCTATCTTTTATAGCTGGCTCCTTCTTCAGATACTCATACAGGCATAGAGGTGCAGCTTGGACAATAGTGTTTGCACCAAGAACTGCCTGGGATAAATCCCTGCTTTCTTGAAGTGAATCTCTCTTCTCCCTGGCAGCAAATCCCTGCTACTCTCTGCTTCTGGCCTTGTGACTTTAACCATATGCTTTGATTTGACTTTTATGGCTTATAGAGTCAAACTTCCTATTCAACTAAGCTATGCGTCCTGCTTGCTTTCGGCCATGCTGAAGCTTCAGGGAAAATAATTGTTCCATTAGTCTTGTACTCAGAAGACTGTGATAGCATATCTGACCTCTGGCCTGGGGAGAAGTTTCTGGGCATATGCCACAAATAGGCATAATATAACTGAATTGAACAAGTGCAACAGGAGCACAGAGGAATGCATCAAACTTCCCTGTGTGGATGCTGGTAATTATCTGCCTCAATTTAAAATCTTCCTCAGAGACTACAACAACCTCATCCAAGAAGAGAAAATTCAGGTAATAATCCTGATTTTTAGCCTCTGTTGCAAGATTCAAACAGGCGCGAAATGATTTTTTTCCTGTATATACATAAAGCAAGCAGAGTTCAAAATCTTGCAGTCTGTAGTTTGCTGTTCCATTGATAACTTCTACAAATGCTACGTTAAATTTATGGAATATGGTTCCTTTAATCCATGTAGAAGTCTCTTCTCATGCTTCAAGCTCAAGAATTTTCCCACTTCTGAAAAGCTGTCCTTTCTTCCACAGACACAACCTACTTTTGGTTAAGCTGAGTGGAATGGCCAAGCCAGCAAATAGAACATCGAAAAGGATAATAACAGTGAGGTGTTCTCTTTGTGAGACGACATCAATTCAAGCAGGAAAATCAATGCACCTGGGGGGAGAGTACAATGCTATTCCAGCATTATTAATGCTCAGGAGGCAACAAAAATCACAGGGAGAAAAATTCACTCAACTTTGGCCATGCGGAGAAACAACAGGAGAGGTGGCTAAGCTTGTCCATTTGAGAGGTATTGCCAGGTTTATTTTCAGCTATCTAGGTACTTTTAAAAAAGCCACATATTTAAAGTACTGTGGGCTTTTAAAAGTCTTGTCCATCTTTTGTTTCTTATCACACTTAGTTCAGACGGAAGACTAGGTAGTGATACTGCCCTTGCTTTCCTGGTAACAAAGCTTGAAAGATGGTGTGTTCATGAAGGAGAAATTTGTGTCATTTGAGCTAGAAATAGACCTTGTTAAAGTGAAGGATTCCACTCAGCTGCCTTGCTCACTGAGCCATGCAATTTCTGTTATACAAATCCTTAGACTTCTAAGGTCTCCCTATTCTTAAAACTACTAACAGAAACTGCCTTGAAAGTAAATAATTCCTGTCTGGTCTCCCTGACATTAAAAGTAAAATCCAGAGGGAGCTTAGAAAAACAATGGAGGCTGATGTACACAATACTCCAGAAAAGGAGAAATCCTTCTTGCATTTCTCCTTGTATGAGTCAGTGATGCTTCAATAATGGTGAGTAACAAATTAACTCAAAATTCTGTGTCTTAAAACAGACCTGCAGATTGGCAATAGCTTCAGCTGGGCTAGAATGGACTTCAGGCTCAAGTGTCAGCCTCTAGATTGGATTCACTTCATTACCACATGTCTGCACACTCTCCTTGGACCAGTGGACACAGGATAGGCTGTTCGCATGGCAATCACAGGAATGCAAGAGGCTAAACCCAAATATGCAAGTAAGTTTATAGCCTGTGCTTATGTCAGAATTGTTAACACTTTCTTGGCTAAAACAAGTCACATGGCTAAGCCCAAAATCAAGAGGTGAGGAAGTAGACTCAGTTCACCAGGAATCCAGGGCAAGTATGTGGATATATAAGAAGAAAAAGGAAGCACTGTGAGCAGTGTGCTACTTTACCACCCAAGTGGATTTTCTCTGGTTGGAAATGGACAATTGCTATAGTAGTAGGGAATGTTTTCTCTTCTGCTCATTCAGGAAGAAATTCCTGGCTTTGAAGATTGAGGAAAAGGGACACGAGTCATGGCATCCTCTAGAAGCAAGAAAGTGCAAGGAAATAGATACTTTGGCAAAGAATCTGCCTGCAATGCAGGAGACCCAGGTTCGATCCCTGGATCAGGAAGATCCCCTGGAGGGGGGAATGGCTACCCACTCTGGTATTCTCGCTTGGGAAATCTCAAGGACAGAGGAGCCTGGTGGGCTACAGTCCATGGGGTCGTAAAAAGTCAGACACAGTTGAGCAACTAACACACAATGTAGCCTCCAGGAGGAATGCAGCCCTCTGGATCCAGACTTCTGACCTGCAAACTGAAAGGTAAGTTGGTGTTACTTTAAGCCAGTAAGTTTGTGGTAATTTGTTATGTCAGCGATAGGAAACTAATACACTCCCCATTAGCATGTAAGATCTATGTAAGGTCTATTACCATGTCTGTCTCATCCACTACTTTATCTGCAGCACCAAGCATTCTTAACTATTTGAGAAATAATGAGTTTATAGATAAAAGGCTAACATAAACTCCCAGAGGTATACCTCCCACAGTCATGTGTCATTATGTCCACAGTGTCCACCTCAGGAGATCATCACTTTTGCAGAAGAGGGCATACTGAATGATCCGCCACAAAAATTAATTTATCAGTTAAGCAAAGATCCAAGCAGAACAAAAAATAGTGAAGATTTCAAAATATGACAAAGGGGGAGGGAGAGACATGGAGAGAAAGGAAGACCAAATGCTATGTAATAGGCACATCAATAACAATTAGCAGGTGCCTTGCACTTTGAAGCTACAATTCACCTTCATAAATTTTATCTCATTTAAACTTCACCCACTCATTGTAAGCAAGCAAGAAGATATTAATCCTATCAGCTCACAGAAACTGAGACTCAAAGATGTTATCTGTCGTAGTCATTGCACTGCAACCAGAGAATGCCTCATATTCAAATCTCATAGCTTGAAACCTAGTTTTCTTTCTGCTACACTTTAAATGACATCATGTGCAAAAGTATTGGGAAAGAACTGGAAAAATCTAACATTTCTGTTTCAAATTCAATTTAGCATTGTTCTGCTCAGTTTGAGTCAAGGTATCTGGCAACTTTTAAGTCAAAGAAGACAACTGCAAAGACAAGCAGGCCACCCACTGAAATGGCTAAAATCACAACCCACACAACCCTTGTCTACAGAATCAAATGCACTCACATTTCACAACTAGAAACACAGCCTCCACTGAAGAGCAGCCTGCCTTTAGCAGGATATTTGGAAGCAAAAATGCAAAATATAAAGCATAACACATACTATTTAGGCAGTAAAAGTAAAGGATTATATCTTAAATGGTAAATGTAAGCTGCTAAATCATAGCCTTGATTTTGCTTCTTGGCCTGAGAAGCCTATTTACTATTTTACCCTTTAAGTAAAAATTTGCCAGTTTCTTCTTTAGATGAAAAATGAATCACAGATATTAACAGGTAAATGATTTTCCCTTAGCCCTACCAGAGAAATAAGGATTGAAGGCCTATATCAGTACCTCTTTCTCAGATTTTTGGTCAACTCCTCCTTTCATAGAGAGAAATCGTTTGATAGCCTCTCTTTATGGAGAGACAAAAAGCTAAATAAGTGTTTGGATATTTTTGTGGATGCATAATGTCACTACAAACTTAGCTTCATAAAACAATAATCATTGTAGGAATTCCACAGTGTCCAATGATCAGCATTCCAAGCTTCTACTTCTGGGGGCCCAGGTTCAGTCCCTGGTTAGGGAAGTAAAATATTGTAAGCCATGCAGTGCAGCCAAAAAGCAAACAAATAGCAAAAATGCAAACAATTATCAATGTATCATCATCATCTCATAGTTATGGAGGCTGATAAGGCCAAGCTAGATGGTACTTACAAGGAGCCTCTTAGTCCCATGGTAGCTGAGTCTAAATCATTATCAAAAGCATCCTCTGAGATGCCTGTCACCTAAAACTGGAAGACTCAAACAGCTTAGGCAAAGAACAGCGCAGACATCTCTATGTCTATGTGGTCTCTCCAGCGTGGTGGCTTCAGATCAGCCATGCTACTTACGTGTTGGTGAGGGTTCCAAAGGTATGACCCCAGAGAAAACCATGCCAGGTTGAAACTGTACTTCCTTTCTGGTTTTTACAACCTAGCCTCGATAGTCTTATAGTATTATTGTGTTCATTATTTGTAGTATAACTTGAGTAGTGTTGCTTGTAGCATTACTGTTTCTACTGCCACCATATCATATTATCACAAATTTAGTGACTTAAAGAACACAAATTTATTATTTCACAGTTTTCTAGGTCAGATGTCCAGGTATGTATGGCTGGTTCCTCTGTTCCTGGTTCCACCAGCAATTCACGAGAGTTCCAATTTCTCCAAATCCTCACCTGCATGTGTATTTTCTGTTATTTATTATTATTATTTTATTGAAGTATAGTTGATTTATAATATTGTTAGTTTCAAGTATACAGCAAAGTGTTTTATATATGTGTGTGTATGTTATATATATTCTTTTCAGACTCTTTTCCATTATTATTATTATCATCCATTATTATTATTGTTATCCTAATGTGTGTGAGTTGGTATTCCATTGTAGTCTTGATTTGCAGTTCCCTAATGATTAATTAGACTTCCCTGATGACTCAGATAGTAAAGAATCCACCTGCAATGCGGGAGACCTAGGTTCAATCCCTGGGTTGGAAAGATCCCCTGGAGAAGGTAAAGGCTACTCACTCCAGTATTCTTGCCTGGAGAACCCCATGCACAGAAGAGCCTAGAAGGCTACAGTCCATGGGGTCGCAAAGAGTCAGACATGACTGAGCAACTTTCACTTCACACTTCAATGATTTGATTTGCCATCTGTGTATCTTCTTTAGAAAAATGTGTATTCAAGTCCTCTGCCATTTTTGAGTTATCTTTTTTATTTTCAGTTATAAGAGTTCTTTTTATATTCTGGATTCTAGACGCTTAACAGATAAATAACTTGCAAATATTTCTCTCACTGTATGGGTTGTCTTTTCATTTTATTTTTCTAAGCTAACTGAGATATATTTGACAGAGAAAATTGTGAGTTTATAGTATAAAATGTGATGATTTGACATCCATATATACTGTGAAATTAATAACACAAAAAGGTTAGTTGACATCACCTCATATAATTAGTTCTCTATGTGTGGTAAGAATTTTTAAGATATACTCTCTTAACAACTTTCAAGTATACCATACAGTAATGTTAACTAACATCGTCATTCTGTAGATTAGATCCTCAGAATTCATTCATTTTATAACTGGAAGTTTGGGCTATTGGAGCACCTTCACCATTTCCTTTACCCATTCACCTGTTAATGGACATTTAGGTTATTTTCATGTCTTAGCTAGTAAATAAGACTGCAATGAACATACTGACGTAGGAACACGGTGATTCTGTTTCCTTCTGATATACACCTAGAAGTTAAATTGCTGTATATTCTGGGAGTTCTATATTTAATTCTTTGAAGAATCACTATCTTCTGCAGTGGCAGACCTATTTACAATCGCAGCAGCAGTGCACAAGTTCTCTGCTCACATACCTGTCAGCAGGTATCTGTTATCTCTGGTCTATCTATCATTTGTTATCTCTGGTCTTTTTGATAGTTACCATTATAACAGGCGTGAGGTGATAGCTCCTTGTAGTTTTGATTTGTATTCTCCTGATAGTGACATCCAGCACTTCTTTATGGAGCTGTTGACCATTTAATAATTTATTTGGAAAAACATCTATCCAGGTCCTTTGCATATTTTAGATTATTTGTATTTCTCCTACCTAATTGTATGAGTTATATATTTTAGATATTAACTCCTTATCAGAAAGATGATTTACAAGTTGTTTTCTCCCACTTTGTAGGTTGCCTTTCCATTCTATTGGTGGATTATTTTAATGTGCAGAAGCTTTTTAGTTTGATGTAGTAGTCTCACTTGTTTTTTCTTTTGTTGCCTGTGCTTTAGGTGTCATATCCAGAAGATTGTTGTCAAGATCCATGTGAAGGAAGTTTTTTCCTGTGTTTCCTTCTAGGAAGTGTATGGTTTCAGGCCTTATATATAAGCCTTTAATACACTTCTAGTTAATTTTTGTGCATGGTGTAATACAGGGCTTCCAGTTTCATTCTTTTGCATGTGAGTATACAGTTTTCCTGGTACCATTTAATGAAGAGACTATCTTTTCACCATTGAGTATTCTTGGTTTCCTTGTCAGATATTAGTTGGCCATATACATGTGGGTTTATGGGCTCTCAGTGCTGTTTTATTGGTCTTTGGGTCTGGTTTATACCAGTACAATACTGTTGTGATTACTATAGATTTGTAGTAGGATTTGAAATCAGGAAATAGAATGATGCCTCAAGCTTTGTTCTTCTTTCTAAGGATTGCTTTAGTCAGTCACAGTCTTTTGTGGTTCCACATAAAATTTAGGTTTTTTTTCAGTTGTACTTTTTCTATTTCTATAAAATATGCCATTGTAATTTTGATAGAGATTGAATTGAATCTATAAATGGTTTAGGTAATATGGAAATTTTAGTACTAATTTTATGATCCATTAACACAGGGTATCTTAACATTTATTAGTGTCTTTGATTTATTTAATCAATGTCTTATAGTTTTCAGTGTACATATCTTTTGCCTCCTTGGTTCAGTTTATTCCAAAGTATTGCATTATTTTTGATGCTATTTGTCTCTTCACTTTTGATCCTTTCCTTTAAAACAAAAAGGCTTTTAACTTTATTAAAGTCCAATTTGTCTCTTTTTTCTTTTGGTTCCTTGGGTTTTGATGTCATATATAAGAAATGGGTGCCTAACCCAAGGTTATAAAGATTGTTTTCTTCTAAGATATTTCATGGTTTAGCACTTACATTTAAGTCTTTGATCCATTTTAGTTAATTTTTATATGTGATATGAAGCACAGAATCCAAGCTCATTCTTTTGTCTGTGGATATCCAGTTATTCTATAAAAGATATTGATATTCTATATTGATTATATTTTATTAATGAAAAGACTATTCTTTCCCCCACTGAATGGTCTTGGTGTCCTTGGCAAAAATCAATTGACCATAGATGTGTGGGTTTATTTCTGGGTTTCACTGATCTATGTCTTTCTTTATGCCAGAACTACAACTGTCTTTTTTATAATGAGAGAAAAAGAAGTTTATTAATACAAGAACCTCAAAAACATGGGCTTATATGGCATCTTTATGAAAGAACAAAACATTGTTAGAGAAGGGACAAGAGAAAAGAGAAGCACTTTGAGCTTCTAGGGTAGCAAATTGTAGGAAGGTGAATATATGGGGAACTAGTGAACATAAGGGCTAGTTTGGAAAGTTTGTTATGTAATGCCTTCTGGTCCCATCTCCAGGCTGATAAGGGTCTTGAGCTGTCTCCTGTGGTTAACTTCTGTCCTTCCTCATAGAGGGAATGGGGGATACCTTTCCAATTTTATCTCTAGCTTTTAGACAAAGGGTGGAGGACAGAAAGCTTTTTCTCATATATACCTCTTCTCAATGATATTCAGGACAAAATTAATCTTATGCCAGAGTGGCATATTTTGTGGTAGCACTATGCTACTCTTAGTAGCTCTTATTCAAGGTTAATAGGCTAGTTTTAGTAACTGCACTGTGATGATGACCTCCTTGGTTTTAGGAAACAAACATTGATCTCTTTTAGTGTAACATACATGACTTATGCTCAAAATTCTCCAAGCCAGCTTCAATAGGACGTGAACCAAGAACTTCCAGATGTTCAAGCTAGATTTTAAAAAGGCAGAGGAACCAGAGATAAATTGCCAACATCCATTATATCATCAAGAAAGCAAGAGAGTTCTAGAAAAACATCTACTTCTATTTTACTGACTACACCAAAGCCTTTGACTGTGTGGATCACAACAAACTGTGGATAATTCTTCAAGAGATGGGAATACCAGACCACTTGACCTGCCTCCTGAGAAATCTGTATTCAGGTCAAGAAGCAACAGTTAGAACTGGACATGGAACAACAGACTGGTTCCAAATTGGGAAAGGAGTATGTCAAGAATGTATATTGTCATCCTGCTTATTTAACTTCTATGCAGAGTACTTCATGAGAAATGCTGGACTGGATGAAGCACAAGCTGGAATCAAGATTGCCAGGAGAAATATCAATAACCTCAGATATGCAGATGATACCACCCTTATTGAAGAAAGTGAAGAAAAACTAAAGAGCCTCTTGATGAAAGTGAAAGAGGAGAGTGAAAATGTTGGCTTAAAACTCAACATTCAGAAAACTAAGATCATGGCATCTGGTCTCATCACTTCATAGCAAACAGATGGGGAAAGAGTGACAGACTTTATTTTGAGGGACTCAAAAATCACTGTGGATAGTTAGTCACTGCAGCCATGAAATTAAAAGACACTTTCTCCTTGGAAAAAAAGTTATGACCAACCTAGACAGCATATTAAAAAGCAGAGACATTACTTTCCCAACAAAAGTCCATCTAGTCAAAGCTATGGTTTTTCCAGTAGTCATGTATGGATGTGAGAGTTGGACTACAAAGAAAGCTGAGCACCAAAGAATTGATGCTTTTGAACTGTGGTGTTGAAGAGGACTCTTGAGAGTTCCTTGGACTGCAAGGAGATCCAACCAGTCCGTCCTAAACGAAATCAGTCCTTAACATTCATTGGAAGGACTGATGTTGAAGCTGAAACTCCAATACTTTAGCCACCTGATGCAAAGAACTGACTCATTTGAAAAGACCCTGATGCTGGGAAAGATTGAAGGCAGGAGGAAAAGGGGATGATAGAGGGTGAGATGGTTGGATGGCATCAACAACTCAATGGACATAAGTTTGAGTAAACTCCAGGAGTTAGTGATGGACAGGGAGGCTTGGCTTGCTGCAGCCCATGGGGTCGCAAAACTTCAGACATGACTGAGTGACTGAACTGAACTGAATTGAACATGACTTATCTCAAACAGTACAAAAAATAATTATAGATTGGGATCTGGATGGAGGTTATGGGAATTATTTTAAAATTGTTCACAGTGTTATTGATATAACTGTGATAAAACAATGAGTTTAAGGTGTATAACATATTGATTTTATATATTTCTATATAACAAATTGACTACCACCATAGCATTAGATGACAACTCCATCATATCACATGATTATTTTCTTTTTTTGTTAGGTGAGAAACTTTATACTCTTCAGCAACTTCAATCATATAATAAAGTATTATTAGCTATAGTCACCACACTGTATATTAGGTCTCCCAGTGTGTTAATCTTCTAATAGGAAGTTTATATCCTTGGACCTTGATCTCCCATTTCCCCCACTCCCCAGTAATCATGACTCTACTGTTTCTGTGTGGTCAGCTTTTTTATTTTCCACATATAAGTGATGTCATAGAATATTTCTCTCTCTGACTTATTTCACTTAGTATAGTGCCCTCAAAGTCAACCTAAGTTGTTGCAAACAGGAATTCTTTTTCATTGTTGAATGATAATCTATCATGTGTGTGTGCCAGCCATATCTTACTTAATACCCATTTATTCATTGATTGACATGAAGGTTTTTTTTCCATATCTTAGGTATATCTGAATAATGCTTTGGTAAGCATGGATGTATGTACAGATATCTCTTTAAGATCCTGATTTCAATCCCTTTGCATATATACCCAGAGATACAATTGCTGGATCATGTGATAGTTCTAATTTTAGTCAATGGAGAAACTGTCATACTATTTTCTATAGTGGCCGTGCCAATTTACATTCACACCTACAGTCACTCTCCAGACTTTTGCAAACAATTTGTTGTTGTTGAGTTGCTCAGTCTTATCTGACTCTTTTTGACCCCATGGACTGCAGCACAAGAGGCTTTGCTGTCCTTCACTATCTCTCAGAGTTTGCTGAAACTCATGTCCATTGAGTCAATGATGTCATCCAACCATCTCATTCTCTGTTGCCTCCTTCTCCTCCTGGCTACAATCTTTCCCAGCATCAGGGTCTTTTCTAATGAGTCAGCTCTTTGCATCAGGTGGCCAACATATTGGAGCTTCAGCTTCAGCATCAGTTCTGGTTAATATTCAGGATTGATTTCATTTAGGATCTACTGATTTGATCTCTTTGCTGTCCTAGGGACTCTCAAGATTTTCTCCACCATCACAGTTCGAAAGCATCAATTATTTGCTGCTAGGCCTTCTTTATAGTTCAACTCTCACATCTGTACATGACCACTGGACAAACAATAGCTTTGACTAATTGGACCTCTGTCAGCAAAGACGTCTCTTCTTTTTCATGTGCTGTCTAAGTTTGTCATAGCTTTTCTTCCAAGGAGCAAGCATCTTTTAATTTCATGGTTGCACTCACCATCCACAGTGATTTTTGAGCCAAAGAAAATAAAGACTGTCACAGCTTTTTCCCCATCTGTCATGAAGTTATGGGAGTGGATGCCATGATTTTAGGTTTTTGATGTTGAGTTTTAAGCTAGCATTTTTACTCTCCTCTTTAATCCTCATCAAGAGGCTCTTTAGTTCCTCTTCACTTTCTGCCATTAGTGTGCTATCATCTGCATATCTGTAGTTATTTATATTTCTCCTGTGGACCTAGATTCCAGTTTGTGAGTAATCCAACCTGGTATTTTGCATGACATACTCTCCATAGAAGTTAAGTAAGTAGGTTGACAATATACAGCCTTGACATACTCCCTTGACAATTTTGAACTAGTCTGTTGTTCCATCTCCAGTTCTAACTGTTGCTTCTTGATCTGCATACAGATTTCTCAGGAGGCAGGTAAGGTGGTCTGGTATTCCCATTTCTTTAAGAATTTTCCACAGTTCGTTGTGATCCACACAGTCAAAGGCTTTAGCGTAGTCAGTGAAACAGAAGTAGATGTCTTCCTGGAATTCTCTTGTTTTTCCTATGATCCAAAGGATGCTGGCAATTTGATCTCTGGTTCCTCTGCCTTTTCTAAAGCCATCTTATACATCTGAAAATTCTCTGTTTACCTACTGTTGAAGCCTAACTTGAAGGATTTTGAGCATTACCTTGTTATCATGTGAAATGAATGCAATCATATGACAGTTTGAACATTCTTTAGCATTGCCCATCTTTAGGATTGGAATGCAAACTGACCTTTTCCAGTCCTGTGGCCACTGCAAAGTTTTCCAAATCTTCAGGCATATTGAGTGCAGCACTTTCACAGCATCATCTTTTAGAATTTGAAATAGCTCAGCTGGAATTCTGTCACCTCTACAAGCTTTTATTCTGGTAATGCTTCCCAAGGCCCACTTGACTTTGCACTCCAAGATGTCTGACTCCAGATGAGTGACACACTATTGTGGTTATCTGAGTCATGAAGATCTTTTTAGTATAGTTCTGTGTATTCTTGTGACCTATTCTTAATAATCTTGTTTCTGTTAGCTCCATACCATTTCTGTCCTTTATTGTGCCAATCTTTGCACGAAATGTTCCCTTGACTTCTCCAATTTTCTTGGAGTGATCTCTAGTCTTTCCCATTATATTGTTTTCCTGAATTTTTTCCCCATTGTTCACTTAAGAAGGCTTTCTTATCTCCCCCTGCTATTGTCTGGAACTCTGCATTCAATTGGGTATATCTTTCCTTTTCTCCTTTGCCTTTCACTTCTCTTCTTTTCTCAGGTATTTATAAGGCCTCCTTAGATAACCACTTTGCCTTCTTGAACTTCTTCTTGCAGATAGTTTAGGTCACTGCCTCCGTACAATGTTATGAACCTCTGTCTATAGTTCTTCAGGCACTGTTAGATCTGTGTCTAACAGATCTAATCCCCTGAATATACTTTTCACTTCCACTGTATAATCAGAAAGGATTTGATTTAGGTCATATCTGAATGGACTAGTGGTTTTCCCTACTTTCTTCAATTTAAGTCTGAATTTTGTAATAAGAAGCTGACGGTCTGAGCCACAGTTAGTGGCTCAAAAATCAAAATCAATCTTGATTTTGCTGACTGTTTAGAGTTTCTCCATTTTTGGCTGCAAAGAACATAATCATTCTGATTTTGGTATTGACTATGTGGTGATGTCCATGTGTAGAGTTGTCTCTTGTGTTATTGGAAGACAGTGTCTGCTATGACCAGTGTGTTCTCATGGCAAAACTCTGTTAGCTTTTGTCCTGCTTCATTTTGTACTCCAAGGCCAAACTTGCCTGTTACTCCAGGTATCTCTTTGACTTCCTACTTTTGTATTCCAATCCCCTATTATGAAAAGGATATGTTTTTTTTTATGTTAGTTCTCCAATGTCTTGTTCATAGAACTGTTCAGCTTCTTCAGCATCAGTGGTTGGGACACAGACTTGGATTACTGTGATGTTGAATGGTTTGCCTTGGAAACAAACCAAGATAATTCTTTTGTTAATGAAATTGCACCCAAGTACTGCATTTTGGACTCTTTTGTGGACTAAGAGGGCTACTGCATTTCTTCTAAGGGATTCTTGCCCACAGTAGTAGATATATTGGTCATCTGAATTAAATTTACCCATTCCCATCCATTTTTAGTTCACTGATTCCTAAAATGTCAATGTTCACTCTTGGCATCTCCTGTTTGACCACTTCCAATTTACCTTGATTCATGGACCCAACATGCCAGGCTCCTATGCAATATTGTTCTTTATAGCATTGGACTTTACTTTCACACCAGACACATCCACTGGGTGTTGCTTCTGCTTTCACTCAGCCTCTTCATTGTTTCTGGAGCTATTTCTGGGCTCTTCCCTAGTAGCATATTGGACACCTACCAACCTGGGGGGCTCATCTTCTGGTGTCATATCTTTTTGCCTTTTCATACTGTTCATGAGCTTTTCAAGGAAAGAATACTGAAGTTGTTTGCCACCCCCTTCTTCAGTGGACCACATTTTATTGGAACTATCCACTGTAATCCATCTGTTTTGGGTGACCCTGAATCCTGCATGGCTTATAACTTCATTGAGTTACACAAATTCGAGTAGAAGGACGTGCACTCACCTTCTCCTGTGAGTGTTTCGGAGTCTCTGGTGGAGGTGTGGGTTGACAGTGGCCTGCTACAGTGTCAGGGGCACAGGCAGCAGCAGTCCTGGGAGGAATGGTGTGTTGGCATGATTCTTCGAGATGGTCACCCTTGACATAGAGACTGCAGACCCCAGGACTGGGCCACTCTAGGCCAAATCTCTGAAAAGTGCTGGGCCCTGGGTGGTGCTGTCCAGGTATGAGGCTCTGGGTCGGGCATTGGGTAAGGCTGTCCTTGAAGCTCAAGGGTGTATGCCAGGGCCCTCAGAACGAAGGTGATGTCCTTGTGTCCCACGACTCAGCCCTGTGTTCCCTCCTTGGAGAGCTCAATATGGAAGTGGGTCTGGACATCATAGTGACTGGAATTGGGAGCCACTTGGCAAATCACATTGTCAATGCAGGACTAAGGTTTCACGTATCCTTCCATGTCAAAAACTGTATTTTGGCAGATGCTGTGTGTAGCCCTCAGAAGTGAAGCACTGCCTCCATAGGGTTATAGAGGTTCAACAGCTACCAGGGTCCACTCCACTTGTCTGCCCTGAATGCTAGATGAGGAGGAAAAAGTATTTTTAATGATAGCTATTTTAACAGATGTGAGGTGATACCTCACTGTAGTTTTGATTTGCATTTTCCTAATTAGTGATGTTGAGCACCATTCTATAGAAAACTCTCTATTCAGTTCCTATGCCCAATTTTGAATTTTGGTTTTTTTTAGCTATTGGGTGAGTTCTTCATATGTTTTGGATATTAACCCTAATCAGATATATGAATACAGATATTTTCTCCCATTCTCTAGGTTACTGTTTCTTTTGAGGATAGTTTCTTTCGCTGTGCAAAAGCTTTTTAGATTGATACAGTCCCACTGATTATTTCTGCTTGTGTTGCCTATTTCTTTGGTGTCATATCCAGAAAATTGCTGCAAAGATTAGTGTCAAGGCTTTTCTCCTATGTTTTCTCCTAGGAGTTGACATTTTCATGGCTTCTATTTAAATCTTTATCCAAAAAAGGGGAACACATGTATACCCATGGCAGATTCATGTCAATGTATGGCAAAACCAACATGATAATGTAAAGAAAATAAATAATTAATTAATTAAAAAATAATAAAATAAACAAAAAAAAGACTCACAATAAAGGTCCAACTTCATTCTTCTGTATTTACTTACTCAGTTTTGTCAACATTATTTATTGCAGAGACTGTCATTTCCTTATCAAATATTCTTGGCTCCTTTGTCAAATATTAGTTGACCACATATGCAAGGGTTTATTTGTGAGCTATCATTCTGTTCCATTGGTCTATGTATGCATTTTAATGCTAGTACCATACTGTTTCCATTACTAGAGCTTTGTATAGTAGTATTGTTTGAAATCAGGAAGTGGGATGCCTGTAGCTTTCTTCTTCCTCAGTATTATTTTGGCTATTAATGGTCTTGTAGAAATTGCTATTGAAATTTTGATAAGGATTTGATAAGAGTTCAATGCAGAATTCTATAGATGGCTTTGGGTAATATAGACAGTTAAATAATATTCTTCCAATCTATAAACAGGGGATATTTTTCCTTTTGTGTCTTCAGTTTATTTCATAAATCTTAAAATTTTCATTTTGCAGGTCTTTCACCTCCTTTGTTAGATTTATTCATACAAAGTATATATATGGGCTTCCTGGTAGCTCAGCTGGTAAAGAATCTGCGTGCAATGCAGGAGACCCCAGTTCAATTCCTAGGTCGAGAAGTTCCTCTGGAGAAGGGATAGGCTACCCACTCCAGTATTCTTGGGCTTCCCTAGTGGGTCAGATGGTAAATAATCCACCTGCAATATGGGAGACCTGGGCTCGATCCCTGGGTAGGGAAGATCCCCTGGAGAAGGGCATAGCAACAAACTCCAGTATTCATGCCCAGAG